>ML816565.1:0-10478 GCA_009831015.1 Picea engelmannii
CCGTCCCTAGCCTCTGCCATGTGCAACAACCTGGTTACCAGGTATGATATATGTCTAAATTAGTTATTGGGCCCCCTTTGTAACTTAAATAGACAATCTCCCTATCCATCGTGACCATAATTAAGGAATATAATGATGAGATTCGTGGTCGTCGAGTCTTAGTATGCCCAGAGAGTTTCGTATAGCTAGGTTGGCCATAGAATCTGCCCTGGCATTGTTAATTCAAAGAACATGAAAACATTGAAGAGATCGAAAATATTTCGTCTCCTCAAGTGCTCTGACTATGATGCTTTTGAGCTTCATATCTTGTGGGGATCGTTTCATGAACTGGTTGAGAATGACCCGAGAATATCTTATGATATACAGATAATCAATTCTCAAGCTAATAGACTTTTATAAAGTGCATAAGATCCTGGTTGATTTGTAGAAGAGATGCCCAAACTCCCAGAAAAGGTTGTTCTAATTTGTCCCCCTGGGAAAGAATAATCTTACCCGCTCCTGCCACCCTTGGGGAAAAGGAAATTTGAATGGAAAAGGAGAGAATTTTTTACATGTATTTTTTGGGAGAAACAAGGAAGGGGAGAGTATTGGAGCTTGAAGACAACCATAGTGGGCATGTGTGGCATCTTGTTGGAGCTGTAAATTCATGAAGAAGTAGGTTGTTAGGCCTATAGAGTGAGGTTTAGTGTGAGATATTACTCTACAATGGTGAGATTTTTGTTGTTAGTTTTCCCGGTGGCTGACATCCCTAGAGTCCCCAACAGAGAGATTCCTAGCCAAACTGTGTTGGAAGTCATGATAAAAGTATGGTACAACCTGAGGGATTACTTGCAAAGAAGGGGGTACATTCCTTGGGTCGAGCAAGTTGAGAGGAAGAGAGCTGGAGGAGTTGGGATAGTTGTAGGAAAAATTAGTTGGTTATGGGAATTTCAAGCTGTGAGTGGACAATGGAGAGACACTCCCTTTTGTGGATTCCTAGCCCCAACTCAGGGGTGTCTTGTTGTTGAGATTTGGAACAAGAAGTCTATGGTTGGGTGGAACATCCATCCTCTACAACTTGTTGTACATGTGTTTTAAAAGATAAGTGTTTAGCTATGTTGTATTACGTTTAATTATGGATTTTAATTGTTATACATATACTCTGTTATGGGTGAATTATATGATATTGTGTATATGTTTATTCAACTGCATTTGTAATGCTATTAAATGCATGTAAATCATGGATATTTTGCATTAGATTGTGGGATTTAATTGTTTTGCATAAACTTTGTGTTATAATCATTTATAAGTTGTTGTATGAATGTGAATTTCACTACATTCATGTTTTAAAAATGTTGATATGGTGAATTGTGTACTACTGTGTATATGTTTATTCAATTACATTCATAATACTATTAAATGCATATAAATCATAAATATCTTGCATTAGATTGTGGGATTTAATTGTTGTGTATAAACTTTGTGTTAGAAGCATTTATATGTTGTTGTGTGAATGTGAATTTCACTGCATTCATGTTTTAAAAATGGTGTTAGATACACAAGTATTTTTAGCATACATGCATTTTATTTAATGGTATCATAAATTTTTTAATTACCAAGTTTAGTAGTGGGGCACACTGCAATTGAACATCTCATAATGGATACAAATTTGCACTTTATTGTGATTATTAAAATTTGGGGATTATACACCCAACATAATCAATAATGTATACAAATGTTGTTATTACATTAATTGTTCTAAATAGTATCTCCAACCATGCATTGAAAAGATCTAGAACATATATACCTACAACTAAATTCCAAATAAATATCTCACATGTCACCCCAACCTACCAACCATATTACAAAGCACAAAAACACCATAAAGGCTAGGATCAAAATGCACCCATCAAATATAACTTGGAGATATAATTAGTACCAAATATATATCATACCTGTGCAAGGATAATTTTTAACCACTATAAAAGAAGACCATTGAAGGATAATTAAATACCTTTTCAGTAAGGCCATACAACCAAAACTTCTACCTTCAAAATCATATGCAATGTTTTAAAAGGGATATAATGTAAAATATCAAATCTTGATATTGAACATTATTAATATAAACATAATCATTGAACATTACATGCTTGTAGTGATTAGCATAACAATTGTACAAATTACTACTCATAATATTAAATTATTTGTATGCATTCATAATATTAAATTATTTGTATGCATTAATTCTAGAACACTTTTACGTCTTTTCCACTTGGTTTCATAACAATATTGCATCTGAAATCCAAATCCATTTATGGGATGTGTTACTTGATACAATCCTCAACGAAAAAGGCTTGCATTTCCACGGAGACCAAGAGCTAAAGTGTCGAGCCTATTAAAAATTAGAAATTAAATATGATTATTCCACCAATCATATGACTTTAAATGCCAAGTTATCTTATTTGAAAATCAATTTATTATTTTCACTAGAATCAATTATTACCAAGAACATCAACTTTGAAGCTTGCAATTAACAAACAAGAGAAGGCTACTTGTTTTTCCTTCTCTTGTTATAATGGATGTGATGTTGAAAAGTCTAATGTTCTTATCTCATTTTAAAATTAATTTATTATTTTCACTAAAATCAATTATTACCAAGAACATCAACTTTGAAGCTTGCAATTAACAAACAAGAGAAGGCCTACTTGTTTTTCCTTCTCTTCTTATAATGGATGTGATGTTGAAAAATCTAATGTTCTTACCTCATTTCAAAATCAATTTATTATTTTCGTTAGAATCAATTATTACCAAGAACATCAACTTTGAATCTTGCAATTAACAAGCAATCGAAGGCCTACTTGTTTTTCCTTCTCTTGTTATAATGGATGTGACGTTGAAAATTCTAATGTTCTTACCTCATTCCAAAATCAATTTATTATTTTCACTAGAATCAATTATTACGAAGAACATCAACTTTGAAGCTTACAATTAACAAACAAGAGAAGGCCTACTTGTTTTTTCTTCTCTTGTTATAATGGATGTGATGTTGAAAATTCTAATGTTCTTGTAGGGATAATGAATAAAGTATGAAATAAGAAACATGGATTGCCTATTGCACTTTTTTTTTAATTTGAACTTGTAGTCGAAAATTAGATTAATAAGTACACCAACAACATAATATCAAGGTTAAAAGGTCCATTTCAATATAAAAAGGTGTCAAGGCTTAATAATTTGGATTTCTTAGGAAAACCTAGACCGCATGATACTAAAATGAAATCTTACACACATTCAACTTTGTGATTTCCTCCTAGCCAATTTTCTAGTATACCCAACAAACAATGCATTTAACACACCACTCTTTTTATGAAATAACACTCCCATGCATTGAGAAAAGAAGCATATGATACAATGCATTATAGTCATTGAATGAACATAATTGAATCACCAATATATTGTAAAGAAAATTTGCAAAAACATTGGGGCACAATCCCTCTTGAGTAGTGCCACAACAATACCTAAAAATCACGTGTACCACACCACAATTAACAAGAAATCACACTTCTATCAACAAAGGAGTTAAGGGTTATTTTACTTATATTAAATTATATATGTGTAGGTATATTATAATATATATTTAATGTTGTAGATACTTTTGTTTAATTAATAAACAAAGGACCTTCAATCTATTTGGATGCTATAATTTTTGGGAGGCATGGACAAGTAAAAAGGTAAACTATTATTTTTTGAAGACTTTCGGTTGTGAAGCATTTGTCCATATTGATAAAGAAAATAGAAAAAATCTTGAGGAAAAATCCAAGAAGTGTACCTTTATTGGATACGGTGTTAATGATTTTGGTTATCGCTTATGGGATTATGAAAATCACAAAATAATTAGGAGTAGAGATGATCCAGGTGGATATTGGTGGCCACCCACCTATTCCACTTGGACCCCCACCATTGCTTCTTTCAATTTTTCAGTTTCCGCACAATTTACTATTTTTAGCAGTTTTTCGGGTCCTGAACTTTCGGAGCCGTTTTGAGGCCTTAAACGACGTTTTTTGGGAAAACGGGGAGTAACATGGATCACAGATCAATGTTTCTCACCCAACAGTTGTAGTCCTCGGATAGACCTTTCTAACGAGGTATGGAATGCATCAAACAGAGATCGTATGCCAAAGTTGTCCCCGGGGAAGTTGATGTATCAACTTACCCAAACGGGGCCCATAGTCTTGGCGTTTCATCTCCTAGGGTTAGGTTTTTGGAGGTTTAGGGTTTTCCATTGTTTCTCAATAATAATAGGACTTCAAGTCTCATTGTAACACAGTTCAGAGGCCAGTAGCCGCCACATCTCTTCTCAGAGATAAGCTACCAGTGCCCTAGCTAGTTTATTTCCATTCTGTCTGTAAGCATATTTCAGTCATTTGTTATTAATAAAATGAAGTCTTATTTCTGCTGCATCTCTGCGTTTATGTGTATTTTTGTATTTCATTGTGTTCCTACATAAATCCGGACCAGTGGTATCAGAGCGGTTTGCTCATTCTCGATCCTTCTTTTCATGTCCCCAACGAGGTCAGGGTATAAGGAGTTGGGGCTCGATCTGGTTGAACCTTTGCAAGATCAGCCTTGCAAACCTCGACGAACGCCCATGGGGGAAGAAAAGAAAGATGAGGGAGCAGGAGATCCTATCAAAATGTTGCTTGAGGAGGCCCTCGAGAAACAAAGGAACGCGATGATGGACAACTTTTCCCAGATTCTTCAACGAATTCCCATTGGCGGCGCATCGACATCCAAAAACCACTCTGGAGGCGCCACTCCTTTTAAGGTACAATTAAACTTTGACATTCCCATATTTGAGGGCCAAATAGATGCAGATGCCGTAGATAAATGGTTGAATCTGTTAGAAGGATATTTCTCGGTTCATGAATTTTTCGATCGAGAAAAGATTATTTTCGCACTCCTCAAAGTCACCTCCCATGTCAAGGACTGGTGGGAAACCTACTCGGAGCAACAGGGCAAGGGAGAACCCTCTCTATTCTCATTTGCACCCACTTGGAATTCTTTCCGAGATGCCATCAAGGAACAATATTATCCCGTGGAGAGCTATGAGGACAAATACATACAATGGACTACGCTGCGGTAGCAAAGGGACCAAGATGTGCATGAGATGGCAAATCTGTTTCATACCCTATGCACAAAGTTGGGTATCAAAGATTCAGAGAAACATTTGGTGTTAAATTACCACAGTTGTCTGCACAGATAAATTCAGAAGGAAATGGAGTTCCTCAACATCTCCTCGCTTGGTGTGGCATACTGATATACTACCAAGATTGAGAAGAGGTTCAAACAGAAGAAGCGAGACTTTGGGTTTGCAAATCTGAAGCAAGGGAAAGGTACCCCCAAACCGCAGAACAAAGGACTAAGCCAAGGCAGGGCAGCCCGGGACAACCTGCCAAAGCCACAAACAAAGAACAATACCACGAAGTCAAAAAAGGACACGGGGAAGTGGTGTGAGTTCCATAAGAGCTCCACTCACAACACAAGTGAGTGTCGGGCCAAGCAGTCACTGGTAGTCCAGTTGAAGGCTTCTGAATCGGATGCATGCTCCGACTCTGAATCAGAACCTGACAAGGGGAATGACAAGGGGAAGTAGATTATCGATGCGGATCCCAATGCCACCATTGCCACCACAAAGATCTAGAAGGAGGAACCAGAATATCCAGAGGAGGCAGAGTGTCTCTTCCATTCCAAGATGTGGGTAAAGGGCTCCCCATTGCAGTTCATTATTGACAGGGGGAGCCAGAAGAACCTCATCTTGGTAGAGGTCGTGAAGCGGCTAGGCTTGTCGATCACAACACACCCACAACCATACACCATCGGGTGGTTGCAACAAGGACGGGATCTCCGTGTTAGTCAACAATGTCGCCTTCCCTACAACATCAATCCCTTCACGGATGAGGTATTATGTGACATTGCTCCTCTTGATGTTTTTGATGTATTATTAGGCCAACCGTACTTGTGGAAGTGACATGTTGTATATGAGTCCAGGCCTCATGATGTTATTATCACTTTGGGCAATAAGGTGTACAGGATACTGGACATAGCATTGCCTACCACCATCTCTTTGGTTACTGCAAAACAATGCAGTAAGATCATTTCCAAAACTAGGAAATTTCTTTTCCTGATGATCTGCCCTCACGGAAAGAGGAAGACTATGGCCATGACCTCCAGACAGGGCCCCGCTGCACGAAAAAAACAGATGGATAAGGTCGTGGAGGAGTACGAGGACATCTTCACCTCCCCTGTAGGGGTGCCTCTATACTGCCAGGTCAAGCACCCCATCGATCTGACCCCAGGTGCACCGCTTCCCAATGGACCCATCTATCGGCGCTCTGTTCTGGAGAACGATGAAATCAAGAGGTAGATTTAGGAGCTGTTGTAGAAAGGTCACATCTGGCCGAGTTCATCTCCCTGTGGGAGCCCGATTGTGTTGGTGCAGAAGAAGGATGGGACTTGGAGACTTTGCATTGACTATCAGGCACTGAACAAGATCACTGTCCAGAATAGGTACCCAATCCCACAGATTGATGACCTTCTTGACCAACTCAAGGGGGAGAAATATTTCAGCAAGATCAACTTGAAGTTTGGGTATCACCAGGTACCAATTGAACCCTCTGATGTGTGGAAGACTACATTCAAATCCAAGGAGGGCCTTTTCGAATGGTTGGTCATGCCTTTCGGGTTGACGAATGCCCCTGCAACCTTCATGAGGCTAATGGACGACATCCTACGACCATTCACCAACTCATTTGTAGTGGTGTACTTGGATGACATTCTGATCTTCAGCCAAACTTGGGAAGAGCACCTCCACCACATCCGACAAGTCCTCCAAACACTACGGCAACACAAGTTGTGTGCCAATTTGGAGAAATGCACTTTTGGCATGACCCAGGTTCAGTATCTGGGATACATTATTGATGAGCGGGGGGTACATGTGGATCCAACAAAGATCCAATTCATTCGGGATTGGCCAGTCCCAACCACCCGAACAGAGCTCCGCAACTTTTTAGGTCTTGCCAATTTCTACCACAGGTTTGTGTTGGGATTCTCTCATATCACTTGGCCCTTGAGTCAAGTCACCAAGGGAGGAGCTAAAGAAAAACTCTTTTGGTATGAATCTCAATAGAAGGCGTTCAGGGAGTTGAATCATCGCCTCTGCTCTACACCAGTGCTCACATTACCAGACTTGCAACAACCATTTGAGATCGAGACGGATGCCTCTGACTATGCTATTGGGGCAGTCCTTACTCAACATGGGCATCCAGTGGCATATCACAGTGAGACACTTTCCGACATAGTCCAGAAGTATCCCTCTTATGACAAAGAAATGTATTCCATTGTGAAGGCTTGTCGGCAATGGAAGCATTACATTTTGGGAAAGGAAACAGTCATCCACACAGACCACTGACCCCTGCAGTTCATACAGACACAAGGGAAGTTGTAGAACGATCGCCATCAGAAGTGGTCCACATACCTACAACAGTTTCATTTGAACATTAAGTACAAAAAAGGCAGCACAAATAATGTTGCAGACTGCCTCAGTCAACCACGCATCGTGGCGCTAACCACTGTGCTCAACTCTTGTGGGCACAAGACTTCTGATTGGCCGCTTCTCTACACAAGTGATCCAGAATTCAGCCACACACACAATACACTCTTGGAGGGTAAGAAAGTTTCCAATTTTCACCTCCAGGATGCCCTGCTTTATCACTTGGGACACCTTTGTGTTCCTTCAAGCGAGCATGCCAAGATGATTTGGGAGGCACACTATAATCGAGTTGCTAGTCATTTCGGGGTCGAGAAAACCATGGAAGTACTGCAAAAGTATTTCTATTGGCCAAACCTTCGACAATATGTTGGGAAGTACATCAATTCCTGCACTGCTTGCGCCATTGCCAAACTGACCATCAAGAAGCAAGGCCTCTATTCTCTGCTTCCTACCCCCAGTCGACCTTGAGAATCCATCTCTATGGATTACATGTCGGGCCTTCCTTCTACTAAGCATGGAAATGACTGTGTTTTTGTGGTCGTCGACCGATTCTCGAAGATGTCCATTATGATGGCCTGCAAGAGGAATATCACAACAGAAGCCACTGCTAAACTCTTCTTTGAATGAGTGTGGGTACACTTTGGGATCCCACAGTCTATCATCTCATATCAGGACATTAGGTTCCTCAGTACATTTTGGTCTAGCCTCTGGTCGATGCTGGACACCAAGCTCACCAAGTCCACAACTTTCCATCCGCAAATTGATGGCCAGACAGAGGTCGTCAACCGGATGATCGTACACATTCTGCGCATGTACAATTCAAAGCATCCATGCACATGGGATGAGAGCCTCCCATATGTACAACACAGCTACAATCGGGCTCTCCATAGCTCAACCAGACACATCCCCTTTCAAGTGGGCTTGATATTCCAGCCACTATGTCCCATTGACATCGCCATGCCATTTGTGGCTACTCAGGAAGATTCAACTCATGTCCAGTCCGAGGCTGACAAGGCAAACAACTTCATTGAGCACATTCAACACATCTGCCAACAGGTTCATGACATCTTGGATAGATCCAATGCTAAGTACAAGCAGCGACATGATCAACATCGGGTGCCACACAACTTCCAGGTGGGCAACAAAGTGTGGCTGCATTTGCAAAAGGAGCGCCTCGCTGGAACCCACCGCAAACTTCGTCCGCTCTGATATGGGTCGTACATTCTCACCAAGGCTATAGGGGAAAATGCCTTTGAGCTCAACATTCCACCATTCCTTGGTCTACACCCAGTGTTCAATGTGGACCACCTTTGACCCTACTTTCCACCTCTACTAGACACATCCGACATGGCAGAACAACTCACACCAACAAAGTTAAATCCAGACTACATGGAACAAGATAGAACTGATCAGATCATGGATACACAGATCAAGAACACTCGAAAACAAAGGATACCGCTATATCGAGTTGTCAAAGCAGGCCAACTCCTTCACCAAGGCAAGTGGCTCACCAGGGACCAAGTTCAACAGAAGTTTCCTCATCTCATGGAGGAACTTAACGCAATGGGGACCATTTCTTCCTAAGGGGGGAGAAATGATACAGATGGATATTGGTCTCCACCCACCTATTCCACTTGGACCCCCACCATTTCTTCTTTCAGTTTTTCAGTTTCCGCACAGTTTACTATTTTTAGCATTTTTTCGGGTCCTGAACTTCCAGAGCCGTTTTGAGGCCTTAAACGATTTTTTTTGGGAAAACGGGGAGTAACATCGTAGATAGATGTTTCTCACCCAAAAGTTGTACTCCTCGGATAGATCTTTCTAACGAGGTATAGAGCGCATCAAATGGATATCGTATGCCAAAGTTACGTCCCCGAGAAGTTGATGTATCAACTTACCCAAACGGGGCCCATAGTCTTGGCGTTTCATCTCCTAGGGTTAGGTCTTTGGATGTTTAGGGTTTTCCATTGTTTCTCAATAATAATAGGCCTTCGAACCTCATTGTAACATAGTTCAGAGGCCAATATCCGCCACATCTCTTCTCAAAGATAAGCTACCAGTGCCTTAGCTAGTTTATTTCCATTCTGTCTATTAGCATATTTCAGTCATTTGTTATTAATAAAATGAAGTCTTATTTCCGCTGCATCTCTGTGTTTATGTGTATTTATGTATTTCATTGTGTTCCTACATAAATCCGGATCAAGAGATGCCATATTCAATGAGAAGGTCATGTACAAAGATTAGTTGCAAGGAAAGAAACAAGAAATAGAAAAACTAGAATACACAGTGCTTGATGAGATCACTAAAAACAAAATTCCAAAGGTACCAGAAAATAAAAATATAGAACAACATGAGAAACAAGTACCTCAAACTCCTTCAAGTGTTGTTAGAATATCTACCAGGTTAAGTAGACCCCCTGAACGATACTCTCCTTCATTGTATTATTTATTGTTGACTGATTATGGTGAACCATAATGTTATGAAGAGGCAATGCAGGTAGACACTAAAAAGAAGTGGGAGAAAGGCATGAAAGAGGAAATGGATTCCCTGGTAAATAATCAGACTTGGGATTTGGTTTAGTTTCTTGCAGGAAAAAAATAATTGCAGAATAAATGGGTTTACAAGTTGAAGAAAGAAGATGGAGGAAAAAAACGGTACAAGGCTAGAATTGTTGTAAAGGGGATTTCACAAAAGAAAGGTATATATTTTGATGAAATATTTTCTCCTGTTATTAAAATGACTTCAATTAGGACTATTTTATGTATTGTGGCAGTAGAAGAACATCTTGAACAATTAGATGTAAAAACAATTTTTCTCCATGGGGATTTGGAGGAAGAGATTTATATGCAGCATCCACAGGGGTATGAGGTCAAAGGGAAGGAAAATTTGGTATGCAGGTTGAAGAAGAGCTTGTATGGCCTAAAGCAAGCTCCAAGGTAGTGGTATTCAAATT
>ML816565.1:10578-22474 GCA_009831015.1 Picea engelmannii
TTTTCTCCATGGGGATTTGGAGGAAGAGATTTATATGCAGCATCCACAGGGGTATGAGGTCAAAGGGAAGGAAAATTTGGTATGCAGGTTGAAGAAGAGCTTGTATGGCCTAAAGCAAGCTCCAAGGTAGTGGTATTCAAATTTTGATAGTTTTATGACAGAACAATATTATAGTAGATGTCATTCTGATCATTGTGTTTATTTTATAAAACTAGAAAATGGAAGCTATATTATCTTGCTATTATATGTAGATGAAATGCTTGTTGTAGGGTCTAATATGAAGGATATAAATGTGCTCAAGAATAAATTAGCTAATTCATTTGAGATGAAGGATTTGGGTGTTGCAAAGAAAATACTTGGAATGAGAATAACGAGAGATAGGAAAAATTGCAATTTGGCATTGTCTCAGGGTGAGTACATAGAGAAGGTGTTGGAGAGGTTTAGAATGAAAAATGCAAAACCAGTTAGTACACCTTTGGCTAGTCATTTCAAATTAACCAAAGAAATGCGTCGCAAGACATAGGAGGAGATAAAATACATGTCCAGGGCCCCTTATTCATCAACAATTGACAACTTGATGTATGTGATGGTTTGCACAAGACCAGATATTGCACATGTAGTGGGAGTTGTGAGAAGGTATATGAAAAATATAGGTAAAGAACATTGGGAGGTAGTAAAATGGATTCTCGGGTATTTGAGAGGTACTGCTACTCATGCATTATGTTTTGGAGGTTCATACAGTGATCTATAGGGATATGTTGATTCATATATGGTAGGTGATAAAGATAGCAGGAGGAGCACCACAGGGTATGTTTTTAGTGTAGGTGGAACAATAGTAAGTTGGATTTCAAAATTGAAAAATGTTGTTGCACTTTCAACAATAGAAGCAGAGTATGTTGCTACTACAAAGGCTAGTAAAGAAATGATTTGGTTACAGAGGTTTATGGAGGAATTGGGAAAGAAGCAGGAGAATAATAGGTTATACTGTGACAGTGAGAGTGCCATTCATCTTGCAAATAACTCAACCTTCCATTCGAATACTAAGAATATACAACTCATGTATCATTTCATAAGATCCATCTTGGTAGATGGGCATTTGAAGTTGGAAAAGATACATACTAGCCAGAATCATGCAGACATGTTAACAAAGGGAGTAACCAGGGAGAAACTGAGTTCCTACTCATTTTCAGTTGGTCTTCAAGCATGAAGGTGAATATGAGAAATTTTCTAGGTCCAAGGTGGATCATAGTCCAACAAGTACAACAACGGTGGAGTTATTGTGATCAATATCCAAGTGGGATATTGTTGGTTGTGGAGCCTAATTATCTTCCTGATTCATAGGTCTTTGTTTTCAATCGTGTTTATACCTATTGGCCCTTGACCAAGCTTTGATGAATACTTGGTCATATTTGACCATTTTCGGTACTCCGACATCCAGTCGGAGAAGGAGCACATGGCGAAGAGGAGATCATGGGATCTCTGCCCCTTTTTAGGGATTTTTGGGATTTTTGGGAATATTGTAATGGGAAAGGGATATCGGCCCTTATTTAGGCCTTTTGTATGTATAAATAGAAGGGTAGGAGATGCGTATGAAAAGGGGGGTGTGCGATGTAAAGTGAATGGCTTAGTGCATAAAGTAGATCTATGTGATCAGACGTCTGTGTGACTGTAAGAGCTCTGTGCCTACTGTAAGTATTGTAAGTGTTGAGTGCATAGGTCAAGGGAGGACTTAGTGCTTGGATCTACCCGGGGAAAGAGGATCTAGCGAGTTGCAAAGATCTCTTGTCCTAGGAAGGGTAGGATCTTGAAGGCTTTGTGTTGTAACTTGGTTTACAAAAGATAATAACAGAAGAAGAATTTGTGGACGTAGCCTCAGGGTGGGGGTGAACCACGGTAACTCTGTGTATTGTGCTGATGTGTTTGTCTCTCTCTTGCTAAGTTCTCTAATATGTTTAGATATATCTATTGATGCTTTGTGCTTATGAGATATGAATGCATGCTAGATATGATACATAAGATGCTAAGTGCTTAATCTATTAAGTATAACATGTTTATCATTGCTAAGTGCTAGATCTGAGTAATTACCACGGTGCTCTGTGATTTATGTGAAGTGTATTAATGAATGTATGTTAAGGAATAACTGATGCTAAGTGCAATGTAAGAAAGATAATCACAGATTTGTGTCCCAGCTAAGGTTGCAGACATCTGAGTCCTGCAACCACCCCTGCCTCTACGTCGGGTGAGACTTGATCTGCTTCACAGGTGTTGCCAAAAGGGCCAGTAGTTAGGGTTTTGTTGGTGCACTCTTGAGCGTTGAACCCTGGGTCTTCCCCTATGCCAACAAATGGTTCCATTTCCAGGACCTGAAACTGTGATTGTTGGGATCTGAAGAAGAAGAAGCTTTGTGAAAAATAAGCTCTATGCGTAGATCTATTTCCCTAGTGCGCAGTGTTATGTTTGACCTGTGAAGCTTTGTGCCAAGAAAGAGAGGTCAGATCTGAAGAAAGAGAGGTCAAATCTGAAGAAAATAAGTCAGATGTGCGAAGAAAGAGGTCAGATTTTCTTCGCACATCTGACTTATTTTCTTCACTTATCTTACTTCTATAAAGCACAAAGCTTCTATAGAGCACAAAGATTTGTGCTCTATAGAAGTAAGATAAGTGAATTTTTTTGTTTCTAAAGCATGGATCTAGGTATGTTTGATAGATTCTGTCCTATAGATAAAAGAAAGTTTGATATGAATAGATATGATAAGTATATTGATAGATATGTTATACATATGCATCGAAAGAATGTTTGGACTAACAAGTGGATGCAAGATCCTAGAAAGAGTTTTTTGCAGGCTAGTCACCATGATTCTGGTGCACAGTATAGAAGGAGTTGGGGAACATCTAAACGAAAAAGAGTATTAACTCTCTGTTATATTTGCAGAAGACCGGGACATATTGCTAAGGAATGCCATGGGAGAATACCTAGTTGCCTCTGTTGTAAGGCTATGGACCATGAAGTATTGGATTGCCCTAGAATGATTCTTAGGCTTGAGAAGATGAATATAGAGCAAGCAAACCCTAAAGGAGATCAAGAGACCAAGATTATAGAAGAAACCCAGAAATAATCAGAAAACATATTGCTACAGATGAACGATACCTTGAATGACCACCAACATGTTAGGCTATCAGAGATCTTCAAAGAAAAGGAGCAAATTGAAGCAATAATAGGGGACTTTGACATTGACTGTACTCTTGATGAAGAAACACAAGTGAACATTATGCCAAAAAGAACTTGGGAAGATATAGGAAATCCTGCCATGATCCCTTCCCTAGGAGGAACAAGTTTCTTCAGAGGAAAGCTAGTAAACCTATGTGGAAGGCTCTCCCAAATACCTATGACTGTCAATGGAAATTTGACTGAGGAAGAATTTGAGATCATTAAATTTGTTGAAGACAACACCCCGTTTACCATGCTCATAGGGAAACCTTGGATTGATAGAAAACAAGCCAAATGAAAAGAAGAAGAAAAAGTTTTGGAACAGAAGAAGCAAGAGTTAAAAGAATTTATGACCAGAAGGATCGCGCACTTGATTGAAGAACAAAAGAGCAGATCGCAGATATTCAATATTAGAAACTCCGATATCGAAGCTAAGAGAACACTTGAGGATCTGCAGAACATCGAGTTACCTATTTTTGATACAGAAGAAGTATTATCAAGGAACCCTAGGAAAGACTTTCAACAGTGTGAAGTAACTAAGACAACAGAAGATAAACATCATAATGGTGAAAACACTACTGAGACGAAGCTCACAGGGAAGAAGGCTAGGAAGTTAAGAAAGAAAAGGGATAATACTGTAAGATTACAAGAGGCTCTGGAGGACACTTCATAGCAAGAAGAATTGCAGAATTGGAGCTTCGTCGAGATATCAGGACAACGACATAGAGTACTTCACCATGACGAAGCAATATAGTCCTTGGAACCGATATACCCGTTCGATCGCCGCTCCGAACAGATCGAAAAATAGTTATGGGTTACCACTAGACCGTTGGATAGCACCAGAACGGATAGAACAGAGTTAATGCAAGCTTCATATCCGTTGCAAGCAGTTTGTTGCAGAGTTACTTACTTATTCCGTCGCGCCATGCACGAAAGACACTTTTTCCAATTGAGAACTTGAGCTTACAGAATACCCGCATTATGAAACAATGATTACTCCAGTTTTATTCTCTATCTGATTACGATACCGACATTCCATTGACAACCAGAGACAGTGATCCCGAGCTTACATGTCCAACAAGATTAGCGCAACAGAAGAATCGGTGAGAGAAGTACTTGTTAGCTTAAGTACAAAAAGAGTCATGTCAGAAAGAGGGATGTCCACTGGAGTCCAAGCCTCATTGTCGAGAGGTCTGGAAGCCTCCCCATCGACTTCTCGAGCTGAAACATCTCGAGCCGGTGCAGAATTGAGAACTAAGCATAGGGACGATGCAACCAACGCGAAGTTAGTGCCAACCATCCTACCAACTTACATCCCCCCTCTAAGTGGTGAGATTAACAGGGACAGTGTCCCTAGAGACTTTGAATACACCTTAGTCCTTGCATATCTCCTGAAAGGAGTTCGCACCTACCGCGCAGATCAAGGCAAGGTTACAGCGTTGAAGTTTTGCGACTTCAACCCGGGAGACCGTAAATCCTACAACATGCTCACACCATCTAAGTACTTAACGAGGACTAAGGGTAGAAACTCAAAGATCATCCCTCAAAAATGGATGATGAACCTTGCGCAGTCTACTATGCTCAATGTTACGAAAATACCGCACTTCGGCAGACATCAGGAGGTGATTGCTTGTGTGAAATTGTTGCTAGCAAGTTACCATGGAGGATACTTGTGGTTAAACCATCGCATAATTGTTGATCCGATGCTGATCAACAGGATTACCGGGCTTAGCATGCAGGGCCCTGATCCCCATGAGTACTACCCTGGAAAGACCGCGGACCGCGCTCTTTCACAAAAGATTAAAGAGGCTTATGGAAATGTTGAAAAAGGCATGCGAGGTTACAAGGTAGCCTCTATCGAGAGTGGTGCAATGTGCCTCGCATGTCAGTTGATAGCAGGGAAGCTGGTATGTAAGAATATACCTACACAAGTATCTGTCTTTGTAGTTGACCTCGCAGGGAAGTGCGCGGAGGGACTACAAATGAATTGGGAAAAATATTTGGTCAATCAACTAGAAATTGACTGTAGAGAAGCCCAGGACCAGGGGCATGAATTCCACTTTAGCTAGCTGCTATATTGATTTCCTTTGTTGCATGGGAGCTACTAGAGGGCGCAACCTTCCCTGACCTCGACCCATTCAAACCATTAGCTGCGAAGTTCAGTACCTTATGGTACTCGACGGACATGAGCAAGCAGTGGAAATCAAATTTCATTTTTCACAGATACTATAACCAATTGAAAGCAGCCATAGGGGGTGAACCTTGCATAACCCCAAACACTTTACAAAGGTTTCAACCTTTGATAAATTTCAGCGCAGACCGCCACTTTATATACCTAACTCCATGCACTGATGAACACCAAGAATAGTTTCAGTCTTATTATAAGCTGACCGAAGAATACCTAGAAGAAATCACCAAGGAATGGTCAGCGAACCTCCTTGTTCCAGCAGATCCAGTGGACATTTAAGATATTGACAACCCAGAAGCTACACAGGACACACCTGGGCCCAATAAGATGAAGAAGACAAAGAAGACAAAGGAAACAAAGAAGCCTGAAAAGGTTTAGGATGTAGATAGCTACTCTGTAAAGACAACTTCCATCACACCCGATCAAGAAGGTAACAATGACGACCTAGAGGAAGTCGAACAACAACCATAAGAAGAAGTTAAAGCTCCAAAGAAGAGAAAAGGGTCACCTTCGAAGTCTTCCTCTAAGAAGAAAGAAAAAGCGACCATGACCAAGATGAAGACCACACTCAACCCCGATGACTTCAACTTTCTCCTCGCAACTTTGAATGAAGCCATAGAAGAAATTACAGAAAAGCAGGAGGCCAAGCAATAGATGATGTACGACAGAATTGAAGCCGAGCTCCAAGGAGTGCAACGAGCACTTGAGTCTAACCGCGTAGTCTCCACTGTGCCCATGTCAGGAGGAACAACAGAAGCAAGAGATGAATTAGTTCAACTTCGCAAGATTGGTGACATAGTCTAAGTACGCCTTCGAAAAGTGGAAGAAGTAACAATGCAGGCCACCCAGGCCCTAAAGCAAGAACAGGAGGAAATCATAGAGAAACATCGAGCTGCACAACAAGAGAAGGAGGCCATCCATGAGAAATTTGATAGAGACAGAGCAAAAATCCAAAAGGAGAAGGAGCAACTTCTCATGAAGTAGATTGGAATCGAAGAAGCTGTCAACAGAGCATTTCCCTCTGTGACCGGCTTAGAACAAAAGGCTGAAGAACCCTTATACCATCAAGTGATGAAGCTTGCTAAAGTTATTCAACAACTGCAACAAAGAGTTGTGGACTTAGAGCTTCAGATCATCCCAAGTACCTCGCAAGAAGAGCGCGACCAATGAGAAATAACTGCCCGAGGTACAGTAGAAAGGATTAAAGAACTCACCAAAGAATGCAAACAAATAAGTACCAGAAGTGCGCAGATACATGAGAACCTGACCGAGTACCCGAAATTACATAAACTAGAGTCGCATCTCTAGGAGGCGAAGCAACATGCAGATAGAATTCAGATGCAGTTGAAGGCCCTATCAACTATAGAGAAAATGAAGCGATCCCACGAACAACGTGTCGCACAGCAGCAGATCCACATGATCTAGAGCAAGGTCATGGAAGTGACACAACAACTTCAACCTTTGTAGGATAAGGCATGTCAACTATTTTTAGAGATTGAGAACCAAGGGACAGAGCTACAACAGGTCGTGATTACAACAGAGAAATGCCTAGAAGGACCAGTCAATAACGCACTCATCCAGGAGTTTTCTGAGCAGGAGGAAATCGAAAAGCAACAGGTCGAAGTATCTCGAGCCAAGCTCGAGGCGTTCTAAGCGAAACTAGTCAGACCTGAGTGACTCGGGACGAGTCATAGGTGAGTGTTGGGGGCTTGTTGGCCCTTGACCAAGTTTTGAGGAATACTTGGTCATATTTGACCATTTTCGGTACTCCGACATCCAGTTGGAGAAGGAGTGCATGGCGAAGAGAAGATCACGGGATCTCCACCCCTTTTTTAGGGATTTTTGGGACTTTTGGGAATATTGTAATGGGAAAGGGATATTGACCCTTATTTAGGCCTTTTGTATGTATAAATAGAAGGGTAGGAGATGCGTATGAAAAAGGGGGTGTGTGATGTAAAGTGAATGGATTAGTGCATAAAGTAGATCTATGTGATTAGATGTCCGTGTGACTGTAAGATCTCTCTGCCTACTGTAAGTATTGTAAGTACTGAGTGCACGGGTCAAGGGAGGACTTAGTGCTTGGATCTACCCGGGGAAAGAGGATCTAGTGAGCTGCGTAGATCTCTTGTCCTAGGTGGGGTAGGATATTGAAGGCTTTTCGTTGTAACTTGGTTTACATAAGATAATAACAGAAGAAGACTTTGTGGACGTAGCCCCAGGGTGGGGGTGAACCACGGTAACTCTGTGTATTATGCTGATGTGTTTGTCTCTCTCTTTCTAAGTGCTCTGATATGTTTATATAGATCTATTGATGCTTTGTTCTTATGACATATGAATGCATGCTAGATATGATACATAAGATGCTAAGTGCTTAATCTATTAAGTATAACCTGTTTATCATTGCTAAGTGCTAGATTTGAGTAATTACTGTGGTGCTCTATGCTTTCTACGAAGTGTATTAATGAATGTATGTTAGGAAATAACTGATGCTAAGTGCATTGTAAGAAAGATAATCACAGATCTATGTCCCAGCTAAGGTTGCAGACATCTGAGTCCTGCAACCACCCCTGCCTCTACCTCGGGTGAGACTTGATCTTCTTCATAGGTGTTGCCGAAAGGGCCGGTAGTTAGGGTTTTGTTGGTGTGCTCTTGAGCGTTGAACCCTAGGTCTGCCCCTGTGCCAACAATACCCCAAGAAGACTGTGCACCCCTCCAATCAGTGTACAGTATGACAGTAGAATTTATGTTAGGGTTTTTTTTCCTTAGAAGGCAACCCTCTTTTATGAGTGGATTGTATTGCGACTATGTATTATTGTGAATATTGTATTATGAAAGAGGAGACTATGAGAGAAAGAAGAGGAAGTTATAGCGAGTGTGTTGTAGGTTGTATCCCTTCATTTGTTGGGTAATAAAAGGGAAGGACCTGGAAATTTATTTGGTGTAAGTAGCCCAGATTGGGTGTGTTAGCATCCTGTAAATTTTCTCGGCTATCAAAACAGACGACAGGGATAACTATTGCAACCAACTTTAGAGCTGAGGCACTAGCTTGCCCAACTCAGAGAGGGCTCTCTCGTGTCACTTGATATATCTATATCAATCAGTGGCTAGATTTGGTTTGTTTTGGGGGTTTTTATAAAGTTTGCTAGTCAAGAAGAGGAGGGACACATAGGGCTATGGAGTCAAAATTCTGAAATTGAATGAAAACAATGATCAGCCGATAGAACTCTCCAGAGGATAAAGGCTAAATGAGGCAATGAATCTGAGTTGTAACTTAAAATAAATCAGAGTGGTAAGAGGAAAGAAAAAACAAATAACTACATTAGATCATTACGGAAATGGATTCTAAATTAGCTAAGAAGAAACACACACAGTTTAAATTGCTTAAGCCAAGAGCGTCACAAGATGAATTCTGGGCCTTTAACTCTCCAATTGAAACAGAAGGCAGTGTAAATGAAATCAAAGAAACACAGGAAGTACATACAATGAGGGAAGACAAAACTCATCATAGCCATTAGAATATTTTCATAAACAGTTCAAAATGCTTCTGCATATGTATTCAATTCAATCCCAGAAATTTACAAAGTTTTCCCGCATAGAGGGCAGGTTCCTCCTTTCTCCATCTTTCTATACTCGTGAGGACAAGCATATATAGAGGAATTTCGTGTGGAATTTAAAACATTCCGACTTCCTCATAATTCAAAAATAGATACAAGTTACGAAAAGGAAGAACAATTATACTATTTAAAGGGACCGTTAGTAATCGGTCTGTCATATCAGGACTCCCTTTTCTTAAGCCAACATCTATCCAAAACTTTCCGAAATATGCCAAAATTTCACCTGAGGATTCACCTTTGCTTGGTGATTTCGTCTTCTAGGGTACTCCACCTATTGAGATTTTCTCTGACGTTCTCTATCATCTGGGTTTTGGCCTCTATCCTCCACCTTTTGCTCTTCTTCTTCTTTGCGTCCGGGTGGCAGGTGTTGTCCGCATGTTTGTTTATGAAGAGATCCCTCATAGTGGGGTTTAATTTTACTCTCGACTCTATCTTAGTTTCAGGTTCGGTATGAAATTTAGTCACCAATTTCTGCAAGAACCATCTTTATTTCTTACTTATCGAGCTGCTTGGTACATTAGTTGGGAACCTAGTCATGCCAGACACCGTTTGATGAGTATTATCCATACCTTTCAAACTTTGCAGAGACCTTTATTTGGCCACCCTTTGAAATTATAGAACTCAAAAACATAGGTCGAGCTTATTTTCCTTACGCATAAGATGGCAATTTCCCAGAATAAGATAAAATGATTTCATATCTAAGACTTGATAGTTTTTTGTACTTTAATCATGAATTACTGTCACAGTATGCCAATATGTCACACTTCATCAATCAACTTCGAACGATGGGCCTCGAGTTAGTTATGCAACGATGTCCTTTTGGCACATCATCTGGGAGAGCGCTTGGACCGATGATGTGAGGTGATCTGACCAACCTCCATCCTCCCCGCGAGTTATTGATGTGACATTTTGAACCACGTGACATAGGGGGCATATGAAAAGTGGTTTTGGGCAATCTTTTGTCTTCCCCGATGCGTGTGTAAGAGCCCCACGCGTTCCCTATCAAAACCATAATGGTTTTTCTTGGTCTGTCTTCACGACGTTAAGTTCTGTGCTATTCGTTGGTCCGATGCAGGCCTCGACCGTGGATCTGGGACTCTTCAAAATCAATGTTTCGTTGAGCTATTCCATTCCCGCCTCCGCTATATATGTTGCGGGATATAGCCGAGCACCCTAAACTATCACGCCTCTACTGTGGTATAGCATCTCGCTGAATCTCATAAATTTTTAGATCCCGATATAAAAAATGTTAAGGTGATAACATTGGCTCCAAATGGGGATTCTATCCTCCCAACGAGGTAGCAAAGAACTCATAGACCCAATGCCTGATCCATGGGCTGTTCCCAAAACATGTTTGTACCCTGCTCCTGCCAAGCTCTGTGCACTGTGTGCAGGACATCGAAGTATATTATTGAAAACTGACTGCATTTAGTACTAGAAAACTCAAACTGAAAAATGCTTGACCGACAAGCTTATTTTCACATCCCTACCTACCCTAAAACTACTGGGATGGCTACTCAATCAAGTGATGCTGAAGTGCCAATTAAACCAATCAACAATTGGTTTCTTGGTTCTCTTTTGTCCACATTTTTCATAAGATGGTAAAAAAACGTAAAAGATGGCGGCTGAAAGAATAGATTGAAACCAAAATTTGAGCTTATGAATGAAACAAATTCATCTTTGACCAAAGATTGTAGTAGGATGGCCACCATATCTTGAAAACCGTGAAAAATCATTTCTCCTTGATGAGAAAAAACCGAAAGGCAAGCCTCTTTCATCAGTGTTAGTTGTCTTTGCTCTATTTCTTCTATTCTGAGAACATTTTCGAATGAAATGGAAACGACAGGTTTGTCTTCTTTTCCATGTATATCAAAAAAAATATTCATACATTCTTGAACATATTCAAATAAGAAATCCATATTATGTGCATCAAGGCTATCCTCTTGTTCATCAAACAACTTTGATTTGGTTTTATGAAATTTTTGTGAATTTGTTTGAATACAAGCATTTTGACTTTCAAACGAATTACTTGAAATAAGTTCCTGCTCATAATCTTCTAGCAACTGTGAAAAGTTAACAGCACACACTATTTCATAGTCTAGAATGCATATGGATGAATTTTCAAAACCCTAATTTTCAAATGACTCAGATAAAACCACTGACCCCTCGTTATCTTTTTGTATTTCTAATGGAAAAGTGGTATATACTGCTTCGTCTCTTTCCCGAAAATCTATGTCATTTGTTTTTCTATTGCTGGAGACTTCCATAGATGCAATTTCAGAATCTTCATCTATGTCTATGTTGTTTAAAAATTCAACCGCGATGTCATTCTCAAGGGAAGAGAAAATACTTAGAAACACTTTTTCATGATGAGAATCTATATTGATTTCGGGAGAGAGAAAATGAGCTTGAACAATACTTTCTAGAGAAACTTCTTCCTTTTCAGGCTGATAGTTGAACATAGACTGCGAATTTGAGCTGACATGACCCTTTATGTGATCTTTCATAATATTGTCATCACCACTCCGCTCATGCTCTGAGGATCCCTGACCTGAGATGCTACAAACATTTTTCTTCAACAATTCAAAGGAAGAAAAACATAATGGTAGGGTTGTCCTACCTGATTCGAAACCATCTTCGATTTTATCCTCAACAAATGGCTTCATTTCAGTGCAAGTAATAGGGTTTTCAGGCACATGAAAAGAGTGTTGTGATATCTTGTCATTCTGCTTCATTAATTTAGCGTGGTTTTTCATAAGCACAACTTTTCTCTCCTCAATTATGATATTAGGATTTTCTTTCAACAATTTGAATGAAGAAAAGCATAAAGGTAAAGAATTCCCTTAAGCTAATTCAATACTTTCTTCTTTGTAACTATGATATGTAG
>ML816565.1:41753-98092 GCA_009831015.1 Picea engelmannii
GACATAATAGAATTTTTGCTTTTCCTCAAGGGACAGAATCCCCGAAGTCCTACGGGGGCCTAGCGCAGGCTAGTTCTTCCCTATTCACCTCCCTGTGATCATGGGTCACGACCACAGACTGAACAAGTATGGATTCCTTTCACTCTTTACGAATCAGCACTACCAAAGTGTCGAGTCTTTCAACTCTGCAAACCCCGACACAGCGAAACACCGAACCTCGATAGGGCTAGTGAGTACAAGATCCCTGTTTGGGCCTTGTCCTTGTGACCACATTCCGTGACCCCATGCTTAAATCGGCAAGGACCTTACCAACCCTTCATGATTTGGGAAATCATGATGCATGACTTCTTCCTTTCTCATTCAAATCTCCAAAATTCATGAAGTCTCCCAAGTTTCCCTCCAAATGAGATCAATGGCTGTACGCCTCCCCTGATCTGACAGTTTGGATCCTTTCGGGATTTCGGTGCCCAGGGGTTCGAGATGCAATGATCCAAAAAAATCATGTCATGCAAATCTCTGAACTTCGGCATGGGTATCCGTGTAGGACATCAACAGTCCTTGATAGTGTGGATCCAACGGTCCACAGGATTTCAGAACTTTTCCTGAGCTCTGACCGCTCACCACGCGTCTCCCTTGATGGACGGTCCAAATTCCTTTGGGACTTCTCTTTGACACTTTTCGCTACTCGCAACCTCGCAGGTTGGAGCATCGAGCTCTCGTGCTCTTCTTCTCCGAAATCCTGAGACGCGAAAGTCAGCAATAGTTGACTTCCTCTTTGCACTTCTCGCAACTCGCCACTTCGTGAGTTGTAGCGTCAAATCTTGGCACCTCTCCTTCACGAACCCCCGAGAAGCAATATTTATTATCCTTCTCGCGTTCTCACTACTCAGGACTTCGCAAGTCTAAGGGTTGAGCTCTTAGGCTCTTATCCCGTGAACCCCAGAGACACGAGAAGTCAACAGAATGTTGACTCCCTTCTCCAGGCAACTCATGTCCACTCGTCAATCACGCGACCCCACCAGGAAATTCTGCCACGTGTTCTCTTGTGCTCGGTTCTCGACACTTCGCTACTTAGGAAGTCGTAAATGACTCCTTTCAACCTCTGAACTCATGAACCCCCGACACGTGAGGTATCAAGACGCCAGATCCCACGGCTATCCTTCCTCTTGGATCAATGACCCAGATCATATCGTGATCTTGCGGCTCATGACTTTGTGACTCCAAGAGTTGGGTCTTCTACCTTCAAACTTACAAATCCCCGATACGCAAAATGGACGGACCTTTTCCACCTGTCCTCCAACATGGACGGTCCCGATGTCTTCGGGAGTTTTGGGACGTAGTTGAGTTCACTCTTCCGCCTAAGTAAAGGATTAGATCGATGGCTTATAGGGCTCCGATCGGTCCCTGGGATCTACGGTCTAGGATCCTCTCGCGACTTTTCCATTCGCGAGGTCAAGAGACTTCCTCTTCTGACTCCCGATGTCCGAATCCCTGATAGGGAGGATCTCGTGACACGTGTCCTCCTGCAGACGGGTGACTCAGATCTATTTCACCTTGTCACAATTTCTGAGGTCGAGTACTCAGACTCTCGTTCTCCGGATCCTCGAGCTCCCGAACGCCAATATCCCATTACAATCTCCTTCTCGGAGCTCTCGCTATGCTACTCTTTGCATGAGGTTTAAACCTCGTGTAATTCTCGATAGATCCAATGGCTGTCGGCTATTTAGACCAAGATTTGATGGCTCAGACCTGTCTCTCCATTGCACCATTCCTAAGTTGCCTGGACACGAATCCACGGTCCAGATTCTTTCACAGACCTTGGGGATCTACGATCCTGATTTCTTCGCTACTTGTGAAGATAAAGGAAAAAGGGTTAAGGCATTTAAAGCCCTCATTTATTCCTTCAATCTAACAGTCGTGAATGACCACAGATCTCCCGACAGGATATCATCCGTTGATCAATACTTATTCTTTGAATCCTCAATGGATTCTGCGCCTCTGTAGAGTATTTGCACACAAAGTGCTACCTCTTCTAAGCTTCTCAAAAAGGGTGTCTCTATGGGGAGATTTATCCAGGGTATCACCTGAGATGGATAAGGGTGTAGGTTTCCCGAGAAACGACTTGAATTCTGAATTGATTCAATGTGCGTATATACATATAAATCTATTTATAAACATAAGCCATACGTGGCCCTTCCATTATAAGCATGCAACCACCATTTCAGAATCAAAACACTACACATGCAGTCTTATACTCAGACCATTTATAAAATTGCACAGACTATGAGCATATATGTCAACATATAAATTTCAAGATGCAAGATGTAAAACACTTATCAAAAATAACATAAGAAATGAGTGCAACTGCTGAGAGGGGTGCTCATTTCCACCCAACTGTAGGCTCAGCGAATCCCAACGGATTTACCACTAGCCACCCCCGAGCTGAGACCACGATGCTGTGAGACTATGTCTCGGTTTACCAGTGACCGAGAATGAGGGTTACTCTCCCCCTTCTCCGCTATCACTCACTCTGCATATCTCCAGAGTTCTTCCTCCTTCCCTCGCGTCTGCCCCCTCCTCACTCCTTCCTCATGCATTTTCCTCTTGCGAGGTTGCGTGTGGCACGATTTCCCTCGTGGTGGTCAGGCCCGAGGCTCCTACGGATGGGTGGTTCACTTCCCCCATCCCTCATTAATTCCTGAGGAGACATCTACCTACCAGCCTACGAGTAAATTATTTTGGGTCAGCGAGCCGTTCTTGTTTCTCCGGGCCAATGAAGACCAAATACGGTATTGGTTTTCAGTGGAAGTTAATGCCACCTTTCCAGGTGCCTTCCACCACCTTTTTTCAACCATCATGGTCTCTTTTTTTTAGCATATCCCTTCTCAGCAGTCCCATAATATATATATATATATATATATATATATATATATATATAATCTTATTTACATTCATCGACCTTTTTCACAAGGTCCATTCACATCACACATTCACATTCTTGAGTTTTCCACAGTTCTTGGATAGTATAGTTATTTTTACAAACTGGGGGAAACAGGGTGTTACAGAAGGTTACTGGGAGAGGTACATCATGGATGAATCTACCTTGTTGGAAACTATGATGACCAGTACATGAGATGGATGACTTTGCATCAGAAAAAAGATCAAATGGTCCTGGAGTACACTACCATGTTTCATACCTTGTGCTCAAAGTTGGGTATCAAAGACTCCGAGCGACACCTATTTTTTAAGTATCGCAGTGGTATGAATAGGTACATCCAAACACAGATGGATTTCTTGTACATCTCCTCACTGGGAGTTTCTTATTGGTATACAATCAAAATTGAGCAGAGATTCAAGAAACAAAGTAAGTGGGAGTTTGGGTTTGAAAATATGCCACAACATAATCATGGCAAAGGCAACCCCAAATCACAAAACAAAGGACAAAAAAATGAATGTTAACCTCAAGAGATCTAGTCCAAGACATGGGAAAAAAAGGGTACCGAGAAGTCTAAGAAAGACATCGGAGGGTGGTGTGAGTTCCACAACAACCCATGGCACAACACTGATGAATTTCACTCAAAACAGTCATTGATGGTCGAGCTGAAAGAAAAAGAATCAAAACTTGACTTGGAACCTGATTCAAAGAACAATAAATGGAAACAAGCCATCGATGTAGAACCCACTGCTACCATCATAGCCACAACAATACAACGAGAAGAACCAGAGGAGCTTGAGGAGGGGGAGCGCCTCTTCCACTCATAGATGTGGGTAAAGGGGACCCAACTGCATTTCATTGTTGAAAGTAGGAGTTAGAAGAACATGATCTCAACCAAGGTTGTAAAGAGATTGAAGTTTACAATGATGCCACACCCCCAACCATACAACATTGTATGGTTGAGTCGGGGATGAGACATCCGTGTCAGCCAACAATGTCGCTTTTCCTATGGCATCAAGCCCTTCAAGGATAAGGTAGTGTGTGATGTTTCCCCACTTGAATTCTATGATGTTCTCTTAGGACAACCATATATGTGGAAATGTCACACTATCTATGAGTCTCGGCTCTGCAGTGTCATTGTTATTCTGGGAGGTCAACTCTATAGGGTACTAGAGGTAGCTCCAACTAATTCCATATTATTTATCTCAGAAAAACAATGCTGCAAAGTAATATCTCAGACCACAATTTTTTCACTCTACACAATCTAGTCAGAAGGTGAACAAAAGGTCACTGCAACCACTACATCCTCAACCCAAGAAGTTTCTATCTAGAAGAAGCAGGTCAACAAGATTGTAGAGGAGAAAAAAGAGAATGAGAGTCTTCCATATGTTCAACATAACTCAATTGGCCACGACCCTTTTCAGGTGTGCTTGGGGTTCCAACCATTAGCCCCCAACATTGATATAAATCTTCTTGCTACATATTCACCGATAGAGTCCTCCCATACTCAAACCAAGGAATATCATGCATCCATATCTATTGAATGGACCCAACACCTCCAACAGGTTCATGGCATCCTTCCATAGACAAAGTACAAGCAGGACATTTACTTCAACAAGAAA
Source organism: Picea engelmannii (assembly GCA_009831015.1). Taxonomy (NCBI): domain Eukaryota; kingdom Viridiplantae; phylum Streptophyta; class Pinopsida; order Pinales; family Pinaceae; genus Picea; species Picea engelmannii. Next base: position 46,311 of record ML816565.1, read on the forward strand.
AGTGGCTCACCAAGGTTCAGATTCAGTATAAGTTTCTCCATCTGCTGAGGGAACTTGACACAATGGGGACCATTGCAGCTTCCTAAGGGATGAGGAATGATTCAGGTGGATCTCAATGGCCATCAATATTTTCCACTAAATCAACATTTAAAACATATGGTTTTGATAAACCATGGTATTCACCCTTTTGATGGGGAATGGAATGTAATTCCATCTTAATTTTTTAATTACAGACATCATGTAATGATTTCCTAGTGGTCTTATGTACATTCTTACATCATAGATTTAATGCATTGAATCCCATTAGAACTCCGCAGTTGAGCATGCTCGGGCTAGAGTAGTATTGGGATGGGTGACATGCTCGGGCTAGAGTAGTAATGGGATGGGTGACTGCTCTAGAATTATTATTATTTTACATGCCTATGGAATTTTATAAACTTAGAATAATTTATCCCACATGAATCATGGGAATTGTTCTCCTCTCACTCTCTCATATATTATTGAGGTGAAGGAAGTCCTTTAATCATGCAATGGAGTGTGATGTAAAGCTTGTTACGAATGAAGCATAACCAACATATCTTTCTTTTCAGAGATAAGCTACCCCATTCTGTTAGTTTTTGTTCTACAATGTTTTTATATCTTATTCATTACTAGAAGTTGGGTTTCACTATATTTTCGTGTTCTCTGCTATATTTTTTATTTTTGTTTTGTTTCATTCTCAACATAATTTGGATCATTGAGGGTCTTTTAATTTTTAGGAGAAATGTTTCATTGTTCTCAAGACCTCCTTGGGCGAGCATCTGGAAGGTTATAGTTTTTTCTTTTATCTTTTTTCTAAGTACATTCTCTTTGGGCCTTCAACCCCTTCTTCCCATGAAATGAGGTACAATCTCTTCTTGGGTTGACACACCCAAAAATCCAAAAAGATAAGGAGGTGAAAAGGATGAAGTGTGAAAAATGATAAGTATGATTGGTAATGGCATGATGACTCATCAAGGGGGCCTTCTAGTAGAAAACCCATCCCCAAGGGTGAACATTTACTAGGGAACAATGTCAACCACAAAGGTTAAACAGGGAAAAAAGCATAATTTCCAAGAAGACATTCTATAATCAAAAGCAGTTTTAAATGAAAAATACTCAAATTCCTCAAGTATTAAAGTGACACTTACCACAATACATGACTTGTACCTCATGGAGCAAGACCCATTGTCTTTCGGAAGCAAGATGATGTGGTGGATGTCATCATGATGAACTAAGGATACATGGTGGTGAAGTGGGTATTTGTCTATGCATGTTGATATTGTTAGTTGTTAGCATTAGAAGTCACCCTCAGATTGCATAGAAGGTAATCCCATTACCCATCAGTTTTACAGTGAATGTAAATGAGTTTTAGGTGGTCAAATGTTGAAGAATCAATGAAAAATAACGTTCTAACTCATAAATCTGGACTAGCATGCACCAACCATTGAGGTCTTGGATCAACTTCAGTCAGTAAGTTGGAGTAAGGGTGAGTAGGAGGAAGATTTAGTGAGAAAGGTGTAGAGGTCTGCTATGAACATCAGATTTTCCAACAGCCTAAGGAGGAAAAAATTAAACACAAGGTCTTCTTGGATTCAAATTTCAAGGAAGCTGAAAGAGATCATAATAGTACTATAATCAAACATTTATCATAATACAGTTACAAAAATCCATGTGAATCAATCAAACATGAACTCTCTCAGTATCAGAGGCAAATGCATAACCAGAGAACCAGTTGTTCTCAATCAAAATATTACAATAGTAGGGAGCCTAGCTCAACCATTTGACCTTAACAAAATATCAAAATTCCTATATATACTAAAATGATTCAACCACCAGGAATGTGATCATATCACTGCCTTCAAAGCCTTCAGTCGGTGCCCACTCTATCAGGTTGTGCAGACCTCATGATGTCAGACATGAGCCAGGCATAGTTATGTTCTTTACAAGAAAAAATGCCCATAAGGAAGATTTGGATCGTAAGTGCGCCTTCATGGCTTCTCTATGCAATGTTTTCCATTTATGGGTTGAGGCGAGGTATCAACTGCTTCCCAAAATCTTCAATAACTGTCTTCATTGGGATTAGGACTGGGCCTGACACCCATAACTGTTCTTAGACAGTGACAATGACTTCTGCGAGTCCATCCTAACGCCTCGAGGCCATGAATGGTCTTTGTCTATGACCAATGAGAGCTTTGCAGGTGGCAATATGATAGTGTATGCGCAGGGGTGATGTGGAGTGAGGTGCTTGGAGAAAACTCGCATGGCCCAACAAGTGAGTGATGACCATGTGGAAGGAAGTGATTGGGGGGAACAGAGGCTAGGACGAGGTTGCGGTAGCAAGAGAAAGGTAGAGGTGGCAGAAGAACAAGGGAGGTGTGATAGGTGGGGAGGAGGTGACGTGTAAGGAAGATTGGAATGTGAGTGGGACAGGTGTCGGGAGGTGAGAGGAGGTATCGGGAAGGGAGATGTGATAGGTGGAGAGAGGGTTCTTGAGCTTCTTAGGCCTCCAATATTTTTCGTTTTCCCTATGGAAATCATGGGCATAATGCCACATGATTTACACCATAATGCAATTGAGGGTAAACCTCAATTTCTGTCTGATTTTTAAGAAACAGTCTACAGATCCTTGTGTTAACATATAGGATCCATGGGGGATAGAGACCTCCCTATGAGGCTCTAAGAACTCCTTTTGTAGTTTCAGTGCCTTAGTATTGGGCTGTGGAGTCACTTATAAAAAACAAAAACAAAAGAAAAATGATATTTACAATGACATGGGAAGCCACTCATGGCTTAAGTAAAAACATTCTTCAGAAAATGCCCATTTACAGGGCTACCAAAAACTTTAGTATCCTCCAAATCCCACAACTTGTAAGTGTTATTTGAAAAAACATTAGAAATTTTGAAGGAGCCGATCCATAAGGCCTCAAATTTATTGTGCTTGCCTTTATCTTGTTTAGGTGCATCCCACTTGAGTACTAGATATCCCAGCTGGAAATCCTTTTTGTCTACCTTCTTGTCAAAGGCCTACTTGATCTTATGTTGATGGTCATGTGCTTTGTCTAGTAGTTGCTCCCTAGTCTACTGCACTTCTACCAGTTGTTGTATTCTTCTAATCATATCATCTGGTTCTCCCTGGTAATCTTGGAAGAATTTTTCCACAGGCAAGGCGAGATGAGAAGGAAAGACGACCTCAACTCTATACACAAGATGGAAAGGAGAGACACCAAGAGATCTCTTTGTTGTCACTTGGTCAACCCATAGAGAAAATTTAAGCTTTGAATCCCATGATTTCTTATTATCCTCTAACAGTCTTTTGATGATCTTAATAAGGCTCTTGTTAGAGGAATCTGACATTCCATTCCCTTGGGGGTAGTAAGGAGTAGAGTGAATCAATGTGATTCCAAAATGTTCCCAAAACTTAATCAGTGGTTCAGCCTTAAAAGCTGAAGCATTATCAGTGACAATTCTGTTTGGAAAACCAAATCTTTCCACATATACTCAAGAAAACCAATGATTACTTTGTGGGAATCATTTCTTGTGGGGATAAATTCTATCCACTTATTAAAGTAGTCTATGGCAGTCAAGATCCATCTATGCCGACCACTTGAAGCAGGGTGGATTTGCCCAATAAAATCTAGGCCCCATTGTTGAAAATGTCTTGAAGCTACCACATGCTTCAATGGCAAAGACTTGAGATGCAGCTTTCCAGAGAACTTATGACACTTAACACAAGCCCTTATTTTAGAAAAAACATCAGTGAAGAGGCTAGGCCAAAAATATCCATCCCTGAGAATCTTTTAGGCTATGGTTCTCCAGAAGTGATGCCCCCCACATAAACTGTCATGAAAATCATACATGATATTTTGCGCTTCCTGTGGGTCAATACACCTCAATAACACTCCTAAAGGGTCTTTCCAATATAAGACTTGATAAATCAGACAATATTTAATTTATTTTAGCTTTAAAGCTCTTACCTTTCTCTTTTCCATGCCATCAGGAGGCTGCAACTTTTGTAGGAAAAATATAATGTCCTTGTACCAAGTGCATCCTTCCAATGGGGGTGTGACTTGAGGATCTTCATCAGATAACTCTTCTTGCTGATTCTTTGAATAACCGTTGATAAAATTGACCCCCAAGGCTTTTTAATTATATTCAGCCAACAACCTAGCTAAACCTTGGCCTTTAACCAATTCGGTGGGATTTATTTCAAGATCAAATTGAAGGATCTTGGAAATCCACTTGCTCCTTCTTCCATCTATGTCAAGCTGAATGAGGATCTCCTTCATAGAAGCTGAAGGGACATATGCAAAGAATTTTGAATGTAGCATATAAAATCTAAAAGCTTTAAGAGATTTAACCAAATCATAGGCCTATTTTTCCATGATGTCGTACTTTATTTCAACATCTCTCAGTGCCCTACTGAAAAAGGAAATGGGATACTCTAACCCTTCATCATTCTTCTCCAATAAAACAATTACTACTATGTCAGATAAAGAAAAAGAGAAAATCAGAAACTCCTTGGAGTAGTCAGGACTGATAAGCATAGGTGCTTCAGTCAAGGCCTTCTTTATCTGATTGAAAGAATTATGAGCTTCAGAAGTCCACTTGATCTCATTTCCCTTCCTCAACATAGTTGTGATAAATTTTACCGACTCAGCAAAATTTGAAACAAACCTTCTCAGAAAATTAATTTTCCCCAAGAAATACTGAAATTCTTTCTTGGATCTAGGGAGTTACAAAGTTTGGATAACTTCTACCTTGATTGAATCAATCCTTACTCCCTCATCTGAAATAATGTGCCCCAATAATTTCCCTTCTTTCATGGAAAATAATAATATTTTTGGATTTAGAGAGAGGCCAAATATTCTACATTTCAAGAAGACTCTTTTCAGATGATCATAATGTTCTTTATCAGATTGTGAGAACACTATTATGTCATCCAAATAAATGACTACAAAATTTTCCTTCTCTCCAATAAAATCTATGTCCATGGCTCACTGAAAGGTTTCTCCTGCATTCATCAATCCAAAGGGCATCTTAGTGTACATGAATGTACCCCAAGGAGTGGTGAAGGATGTATTCTCTCTGTCTTCAGGCAAGACAAAGACTTGATTGTAGCCAGAAACACCATCAATCATAGACATTTTGGATGCCCCTGTCATCCTCTGTAATATGTGTTCCATCTTGGGCAAGGGGTAATTGTCTTTCTTAGAGCTTCTGTTCAGATTTCGGAAATCCACACAAAGTCTGATTTCTCCATTTTTCTTTCTCACTAGGACCAAGTTGGCGACCCATTCAGAATACCTCAAAGGAATGATAATCTGGGCATCCAAAATATTTTTTACTTCTTTCTCAATAATGGGAAACAACATAGGATTTATTTGTCTCAACTTCTGCCTAAATGGCTTGGACTCTTCCTTCAATGGGATCTTGTGCTCAATGATATTTGTGTCATGTGTCTCGAGATCTTCATATGTCTAGGCAAACACATCAATGAACTCTTTCAATAGCTCAACATATTCGACCCTTTGCTCTCTTGACAAGCTGCTTGACAACTTGACAAATTTGGGATCTTTCTTTGTACCAATATTGTACTTAGTTATATTAGCATCATCAGTTGAGCCTTTAACCTTTACTGCCACATCATTCCCATCAAAAAACCTTTCTAAAGGAACTAGTCCCTTCGTAATGTGGTTTCTAAGCAGCTGAACAATATGGTGATTAACAGTTTTATTTAAAAATACATCAGCATGAGGACTACTTTCAGAATCATGATCCTGATCAATATGTAATGCAGAGAACTCATCAACAGACTCAAGAAACTTTTTGATCTCATTATCATCCTCAAACACCTTCTAATGCTTGATATTGTCAGGTATAGAGGGTCTATATTTCACCCCTACATCATACTTGAGTTTATGTGGCAATGGGACTCTGAAATGGCTTGCTGAAACAACCAGAGAATCAACCATGGTATTCTCCTCTCTTCGAATAAATGAAATGTTGAAAGCTAGGAAGAAACTATCAACTAGGTCCCATACTTCATTTTTGTAAGTATTAAGCCTAGGGTGCTTGGCTTGATAAATATTTTTGATTTGATGAACAATTAGTTCTACATCCCCAAATACTGATAGCTCTTCAATCCCCATGTATTTTGCATCCCTTAAACCCAAAACAAGAGATTCATATTCTTCCACATTATTTGTAGTTTCAAATTCTATCTTGTAGGACAAAGGTATAGTCTCTTGACAATGTGAAACAAAGACCACTACGGCACCAAAACATTCCTTAGAAGAGGCTCCTTCAAAGAACATCTTCCAAATAGGGGTAGTTGGAGGAGGGGTTTCACAAGAAATGATGGACTATTTTATGATTTTAAGAGGGTTTTCAGGAGCATCAGTGAGCTGCAATAGGCTGGATCCCAAATTGGTGTCAATATGAAAAATAGGATGGTTGGTGGGGCCTGCTTCATCACTAATGATGTAGGCCAAATGAGCTTCCCTGTAAAGTCTTCTATGCTCACCCCCAAATATAGGAACAATGGAATATGTGAGGTCCATTTGTAAAGTTCCCCCAAGTCTTTTTATCAAAGATATTGACAATAGCATGCCAAACTTGGGGGGAACATTAGCCACTACAATGTCCATGACCACACTTTTCATGGGCAACTGAAATAAGGTCACAACTAGATCTTTGATGACCCCAAGACACTTCACTTTCCTAGAGTCAAAGGAATATAAGTCATGGTAGGCCTTTGTGATCTCTAATCCAAGTTCATCCATGACTGTTTTGGGCATGAGATTGTGAGATTCCCCTAAGTCTAACAAACAATTATGAAACAATTTATCATCTATGTCCAGTGATGTATAGAAGGGAGGGGATGAATCATCTCTATCTTCTATCAAAGGGCCTAAGATTACCGTTGTCTTTTCATCTTGCAGATTTACTGAATCAATGGCTTTTGAGGAGGCTTTAGGAAACAACACTTTGGAAAGACACTCTCTAAATTCTTCAATTTTTATCAGTTCCAAAAATGGTACAGGGATCTTGATTTTTTGGATCTCATTTCCAAAACTGAAGGAAGATGGAGATTTCAGAATCTCCTTGACTTCTGGGGTAGGATCCTTAGTCAAAACTGGGGGGTTTTGAGCGTCTCTTTTCTTGCTTCCAACTGTCACAGCCTTGGAAAAATTATCTATTTTTGAGGGATGATCTAAAGAATTAGTCCTTTCCCCCTTCCTTTTAGATCTCAGATTATATTTACTAGGATTCTCTTTATCCTTCTCTCCCTTAATTAATTTATTTGATTATCCAACAAGGAGTCCCCATATGTAGACTTGGTCAAGTGAGGGGATGGAGGGGTGTCACCCAAGAAATGGATCTCAAGATCATCTTCTTCATCCTCTTCATCGTCTTCATCTACAAGGTTGTTTTGTAAAGGGGTTTGGATCTTTTTATCATCTCTTCCTTTGTTTCTGGGCCCTCTTGGAAGTATCCGAGGAGCATTATTAGGTCTCTTGAAGGTACCTATGTTATCAATGTTTTGAGTATTTATATAGGTCTGTCTTGCTTCAAGTTTTACCTTCTCCATATAAGCAGAAAGAGATTTTACTAATTTGGTAAGCTCATCATCTTGAGGGTGGGCAACAGAGGAAGAGGTTGAAGTTTTAGACCTTCCCCTTCTTCTGTCCCTATCAGTCTTACTCCTAAGCTCATCAACTACCATAATATTGGATTCTACTTCAATGGATGCATATTTCATATGAGCCAAGGAGGTAGCTCTCCTTTCTCTTAACATGAGGCGGAAATCAGGGTCCAAAGAACTAGAATAAGTAATCTTTGCAGAGGTTTCTATAGGTTTAACCTTAGTGGGAATTTTTCTATACATTTTATTAAATATCTTTGAGAAGTCAGAAACAAATTCCCCTTCCTTTTTCTTCAATGATCCAAAATCTATAATATAGTAAAGGAAATCCTTTCTATCCCCCCAATTCTTTAGGAAGGCTTCATCTAGGAATTCAATCCCATCAATAGATCTAGGAGGAAAGGCCCTAAACCACTTCCTAGCCTCACCCTCAATGCTATGAAAAAGAATCCTCATCCATACATCTTCATCCATGATGACATGACAATCTATAAAACTGTAAAAGGATTCAAGGTGTTCCTTTGCAGTTATGTCTCCCTCGCCTATTAACTTGGGAAACTGCTTAAGGTAGCCATCCGTTGGCAGATCATTCAGAGGACGTGGAAGGAAAAGAGGGGCATACCTAGCAGCTACTATAGCTTCCATTCTAGTTCTGGGGGGATTAGCTCCTGCCATTTCTATGTGAACTGGAGGAGAACTCGAAGGGGATGGAGTTGGGCTATGTGAAACTGGGACAATGTTCCTGGGAGGTGAAGACAAGGGGCTTGAGGGAACATAAGTCTCCCCTTCTGCAATTGCAACAACTCTAATATGAGGAGAAGTAGGAAAGTCTTCTAAGGTCAAATCTCTCTCCTTCCACTTCACAACTTCGAGGGAGAAAGGGGTGTCAAATATCTCTCCTTCCAAACCAAGAATATGAAGGGAAAAATTGACAAGAAAACTCCCAAAACTTAAATTTCTTGAAACTCCAACAGTTTGTATAATAGGAGAATCAGAAACAGTTACTGGAGTTTGTAAAGAGGGATTATGCAAATTATCAGAAAAACTTGGTACAACAGTAGGGGTACCTTTTTGTGTGATCTTTCCCTTTCTGATAATTTCCTCTGGGTCAGCTTCAGACATTTCTAGAGACAGTAGTGAAGTGGAACTTGTATGTCTACCTTTAGGAGCCAGAACTAAAACAGTGGAGTCACTAGGTGCAAGTTGCAATCTTCAATGGTACTGATATCTAATGCACCTTCAAAATCAGAGCTTCTTTGTTGTTCTATCCCAGGGAAATGTCTTCAATTTGTTCCCTGACAACGACACCAGAAATGTTAGCACTAGAAGTCACCCTCAAATTGCATAGAAGGTAAGTCCAGTACCCATCATTTTTACAGTGAATGTAAATGAGTTTTAGGTGGTCAAATGGAGAAGACTCAATGAAAAATAATGTTCTAACTTAGAAATATGGACTATCATGCACCAGCCATTGAGGTCTTGGATCAAATTCAGTCAGTAAGGGTGAGTAGGAGGAAGATTTAGTGAGAAAGGTGTAGAGTTCTGCTATAAACATCATATTTTCCAGCAGCCTAAGGAGGAAAAACTTAAACACAAGGTCTTCTTGGATTCAAATTTCAAGGAAGTTGAAAGAGATCATAACAGTACTATAATCAAACATTTATCATACCACAGTTACAACAATCCATGTGAATCAATCAAACATGAAATCTCTTAGTATCAGAGGAGAATAAGATGGAGTAAGAAATATGACTTAGATTAATCAAAATGTCTCAAAAAAAAATACATAACCAGAGAACCAGTTGTTCTCAATAAAAATATTACAATAGAAAGGAGCATAGCTCAACCATTCGACCTTAACAAAATATCGAAACTGCCCATATATATTTTAAAATGTTGCAACCAATAGGAATGTGATCAAATCACTTCCTTCAAAGTCTTCAGTCGACGCCCACTCTGTTAGGTTGTGCAGACCTTATGATGTCAGATGCGAGCCAGACATAGTTATGTTCTTTACAAGAAAAATTTCCCATAAGGAAGCTTCCGATCGTAAGTGCGCCTTCATGGATTCTCTCTGCAATGTTTTCCATTTATGGGATGAGGCGAGGTCTCAAATGTTTCCCACAATATTCAATAACTCTCTTCATTAGGATTAGGACTGGTCCTGACATCCATAACTTTTCTCAGATGGTGCCAATGACTTCTGTTAGTCCATCGTGACGCCTCGAGGCCATGAATGGTCTTTGTCTGTGACCAATGCGATCTTTGTAGGTGGAAATATGATAGTGTATGCGCAAGGGTGATGTGGAGAGAGGTGCTTGGAGAAAACTTGCATGGCCCAACAAGTGAGTGACGACCATGTGGAAGGAAGTTATTGGGGGGAGCGGAGGCTGGGACGAGGTTGTGGTAGCAAGGGAAAGGAAAAGGTGGTAGAGGAACAAGGGAGGTGTGATATGCGGGGAGGACGTGATGTGTAAGGGAGATTGGAATGTGAGTGGGACAAGTGTCGAGAGGTGAGAGGAGGTATCGGGAAGGGATATGTGATAGGTGGAGAGAGGGTGCTTGAGCTTCTTAGGCCTCCAATATTTTTGTTTTCCCTGTGGAAATCATAGGCAGAATGCCACATGATTTACACCATAATGCAATTGAGGGAAAACCTCAATTTCTTTCTAATTTTTAACAAGCAGTCTGCAGATCCTTGTGTTAAAATTTAGTCATCTGTCTCTTGGTACTCCATGTCTAGAATCTAAGGGCCTAGAGACAAGATCTCCTTAGTTATCCCTAGAAATTGGGGGTAACAGTGTTAATTATGTTGAAGGATGGGTTGATTGTTGTTTAGTGTCTTTTAAGTTTTCCCTTATTTCTTATTACTTCTTGTTCCTGAATGATGTCTCTGCATCTATGTTTTTATGGGACTGGATGCTTTGGTGTGTCCGTGTATTCGTCACTACATATGGTTAAGTTGATTGTGTTATGTTTTGATTGTTAGTGGTAGTTTCATGCAATTTGTTGGCCCTTGACCAAATTTTGGGATAATCTTGGTCATGTTGACCATTTTTGGGACTTCGACAGCCTGTTGAAGATGGAGCACCAAACGAAGCGGAGGTTATGGAATGTCGGCCCACTTTTGGGTCCCTTTTTGGGTTTTGGGAATATGTAATGGGAAATGGATGTTGGCCTGTGGGTTTACCCACGCTTAGGCCGCTTTTGTATGTATAAATAGAAGGATAGGCAAGAAAGTAGTAGTATTCGAATATTATATCTATGTGATATAGGCTAAGTGCCAAGATGGAATCTGTGTGATCAAAGGTTTTGTGCATTCTGTATAGACTTCCAGAGCTTAGCTCAAGTCCCCGTGTGAGGATATAGAAGGTTTTGTGCTGTAAGGAAAGGAAGAAGGATCTAGCGAGATGCACATATCTTTTATCCTGTGCGGAGTAAGGGATTATAAGGCTCTGTTCTTGTAACCGATTGGCCGACGATAATAAAGAAGAGTTGGTGGACGCATCCCCAGGGTGGGGGTGAACCACGTAAATACGGTGTTGTCTTCTTTGTGCCTTGTTCTGATGCATTGATGTGATTATATGCTAAGTGCTTTAAGATGAGTAGATAGATCTAATATATATGCTTATGTTCAATGCTTATGGTGTGTAGAATGTTAGATATGATCCATGTGTATATGCTAAGTGCTTGATCTGTTAGATATTAATAACCTGTTGATGCTAAGTGCTTGAATATTATAGTTCATAGTGAATGTTGTGAAGCTCTGTTATACCAACGAAGTGGTTATTGATTTCATAATAAAAAACCAACAGTGCTAAGTGCTATATTAAGAGTTATAATCACATATTTGTGTCCCAGCTAAGGTTGCATACACTTGAGTCCTGCAACCACCCCTGCCTCTACCTCGGGTGAGACTTCATCTACTTCACAGTTGTTTCCAAAAGGGCCGATAGTTAGGGTTTTGTTGGTGCATTGTTGTAAGCATTGAACCTCGGGTTTGCCCCTGTGCCAACAAATGGTTTTGTTGCCAGGACTTGAGACCGTGATTGCTGGGAATTGAGAAGAAGAAGATTTTTGCAAAAAGGTTGACCTGAAAGTCTTGTGTGAAGACCTATGCCCTAGTGCACAGTATTCTGCCGATTTATAAAGCTCTATGCTGAAAGAGAGAGGCCCGATCTAAAAGAGAGAGGCCTGATCTGAAAGAAAGAGACCCGATCTAAGGAAGAGAGGTTGGATCTAAAGAAAAGAAATGAGATCTGAATGCTTTGTGCTCTAAGAAAGGTAAAAGTGGGAATTCTTGACTAAAAGAGGTAAGATATGTAAGCTCTATGCTCTGATAAAGGTAAGAATAGTTAAAAGTTTTAGATCTGGAGGCTTTGTTCTCTATAGAAGTAAGATAAGTGAAAAGTTTTGTTTCTAAAAGTATGGATCTAGGTATGTTTAATAGAATCCATCCTAGTTTGAAAACTAGGGCACTGATAGATGAAATAAGGCTTGATATGAGTAGATTTGAAAAGAGTAGTGATAGATATGTTATACCTATGCATAGAAAGAATGTTTGGCCTAACAAATGGATGCAGGATCCTAGAAATAATTTGTTGCAGATTAACTCCTATGATCCTAGTGCATAGTATAGAAGAAGTTGGGGATTGTTTAAAATAAAGAGAGGAGTGACCCTCTGTTACAGTTGTAGAATACCTGTACATCTTGCTAAGGAATTCCCTGGAAGAAGATCTAGTTGTATTTGTTGCAAATCTATGGACCATGAAGTATTGGACTGCCCTAGAATGATCGCTAGGCTTGACGGAATGAATCTGAATCAGGAAAACCTTAAGGCCGATCTAGAGACCTAGATTATGGCAGAACCCCAACAAGAATTAGAGAAAGTATTGATACAAATGAAAGAGACCCTGAACGACCACCGACATGTGATATTATCAGAGATTTTCAAAGAAAAAGAATGCATTGAAGGAAGAATAGGGGACTTCGACATTGACTGTGTCCTTGATGAAGAGACACGAGTAAATATTATGCCAAAAAGAACTTGGGAAGCTATAGGGAAGCTTACTATGATCCCTTCATTAGGAGGAATAGGACTATTCAGAGGAAATATGATGATGTTATGTGGAAAACTCGCTCATATACCTATGACAGTCAATGGAAATTCGACAAAGGAATATTTTGAGATTATTAAATTCATTGAAGACAGTGCCCCATTTACCATGTTACTAGGAAAACCTTGGATTGATAGAGATCAAGCTAGAAAGAAGGAAGAAGAAGAAATCTTAGAATAGAAGAGACAAGAGTTAAAGGATTTCATGACCTGAAAGATTGCACAATTGATTGAAGAACAGGAGAACAGATCGAAGCTATCTGACACTAGAAGCCTAGATGTCGAAGCTATAAGAACATCAGAAGACATACAGAAGGATGAAATTTCTAACCCAGATAAAGAAGAAGTGACACACCTGAATCCTAGGAGAGAATCTCAGCAGTGCAAAGTGCCTATGACCAAGGAAAATAAGAATCAGAATGGGAAAAGAACCACCGAGAAGAAGCTCACGGGGAAGAAGGCTAGGAATCTAAGTAAGAAGAAGGCTAAGATCGAGAAGTTGTAGCAGGTTCCATAGGGTACCTCGCAGAAAGAAACTTTGTAGAATTGGAGCTTCCCTGAGATATCAGAACAACAAAATATGCCACTTCACCATGGCAAAGAAATATAGCCGTTGGAAGCCAATATATTCGTTCGACTGATGCCCCAAATAGCTGAAAAAACATTTATATCTCACCACTAGACCGTTGGACTACACCATTATAGATATAACAAGAGTTAATGAGGTTCATAACCGTTGCAAGTAAACCATTACCAAGATTGCCTATTTATCTCGTTGCGCCATGCATGAAGAACACTTTTTCCAACTGAGAATTTGAAGCCCACAGATTAGAAATTGCATACAGTGCTCATTGTGCTCTTATTGTTCAATCTAGTGTAGTGTCCAATACCATCATGACCCCGATTATTTTATCCTAAGAATGTATGTCCAACGAGATTACCGGTACCGAAGAATCAATAACAAAAGTTCTCCTCGAGTTAAGGACTAAGAGAATCATGTTAGAGTGAGGGTTATCCATAGGAGTAAAAGCATCATCCACAAGAGGATTGGTGGCCTCTCCATCCACGGCTTGAGCCGTACCATCCCGACAGGTATATGAGAAGTGAACTAAGCACAGATATTACCTCGCCAACACCAAGCTGATTTTGAACATCCTGCCTGCCTATCTACCCCCTCTAAGAGGTACCATAAATCGTGACAGTGTACCCTAAGGTTTTGAATATGATCTGATCATTGCGTACCTTCCAAAAGGGGTGTGCGTAGTTCGTGCCGACTAGGATAAGCTCGTAGCATTGAATTTTAGTGACTTCAACCTTGGAGATAGGAAAGTTTACAGCATGCTCACCCCTCATAAGTACTTGACCAGAACCAACTTCAAGACTGTCCTCACCCCGAATGACTTCGACTTCATCGTCGCTGCACTGAATGATGCTTCGATAGAGATAGAAAAAAAGAAGGAGGACAATCAAGAGGAGGTACTTAGTTGTATCAAGGATGAGCTTCAAGGAGTACAACAAGCAATACATTCTATCCGTGCAATTTCCACTGCGCCCCTGCCATCAGGAACACCAGAGTTAGGTGATGATCCAACCCAACTACACTGGATTGTTGACACAGTCGAAGCTCTCCTTCGATAAGCTCAAGAAGAGACAATGAAAGTATGGAAAGACCTTGAGGACAAAAGAAGTACCGCAGAAAAGGGAAAGCTCACTCTGCAAGCATAATGGGATGAAGAGAAAGCAGCGCTACAGAAAAACAAAGAACAGTTGCTCGTAGAGAAATTTGAAGTACAGGAAAGGGTTCACAACGTACTTCGCTCTATGACAGTCATAGAAGTAAAAACTGAGGAACGAGTCCCACAACAGGTGGTGCAACTTGAAGAAGTAATCCAACAACTTCAACAATGCATCGCAGATCTGGAACTTCTTACTATACTCGAGACCCCTCAAGAAATAAGAGACCTAAGGGAGGCAACTTCCTGGAGCGCAGTTGGCATATTAAAATCCCTTGCCTTGGAATGCAAGAAACTGAGCTCCATGAGCGCTCAGACGTATGAAAACCTCACGAAGAGTCTAAAGTTACAGGCATTGGAGCCGCAACTCCAGGAAGAAAATCATCATGCAAATACACTACAGGCACAGTTGAAGGCCTTAACACCAGTTGAAAGAATGAAGAGGTTTCAAGAACAACGCATGGCCCAACAACATATCCACACAGTTCAATGTAAAGTGATGGAAGTCTCTCAATGAATTCAACCAGTGCAAGAGAAGGCATGCAAACTGTTCATCGAAGTTGAAAGCCACAGAACCGAGCTAGAACATGTCGTCATCACAACAAAACAATGTCTAGAAGGGCCAGTGAACGATGCAGTGATCCATGATTTCATTGAGCAAGAGGTCGTAGCATTGCATTAGGTCAAAGTAGGTTGAGCCAAGCTCGAGGTGTTCGAGGCAGAATTGCTCAGACTAGAGTGACTCGGGACGAGTGACAGGTGAGTGTTTGGGCCCTGTTGGCCCTTGACCAAGTTTTGGAATAATCTTGGTCATGTTGACCATTTTTGGGACTTCGACAACCTGTCGAATATGGAGCGCCAGACGAAGCGGAGGTTGCGGAATCTCGACCCACTTTTGGGTCCCTTTTTTGGTTTTGGGAATATGTAATGGGAAAGGGATGTTGTCCCATGGGTTTACCCATGCTTAGGCCGCTTTTGTATGTATAAATAAAAGGATAGGCAAGAAAGTAGTAGTAGTCTAATATTGTATCTATGTGATATAGGCTAAGTGCCAAGATAGGATCTGTGTGATCAAAGGTTTTTCACATTCTGTATAGACTTGCAGAGCTTAGCAAAAGTCCCTGTGTGAGGATATAGAAGGCTTTGTGTTGTAAGGAAAGGAAGAAGAATCTAGCGAGCTGTGCAGGTCTTATGTCTTGTGCGAAGTAAGGGTTTCTAAGGCTCTATTCTTGTAAACTATTGGCTGATGATAATAAAGAAGAGTTGGTGGAAGTAGCCCCAGGGTGGGGGTGAACCACGTAAATACGGTGTTGTCTGCTTTATGCCTTGTTCTGATGCATTGATGTGATTATATGCTAAGTTCTTTAAGATGAGTAGATAGATCTGATATATATGCTTATGCTCAATGCTTATGGTGTGTAGAATGTTAGATATGATCCATGTGTATATGCTAAGTGCTTGATCTGTTAGATCTGAATAACCTGTTGATGCTAAGTGCTTGAATATTCTAGTTCATAGTGAATGCTATGAAGCTCTGTTATACCAATGAAGTGGTTATTGATTTCATAATAAATAACCAGTAGTGCTAAGTGTTATATTAAGATTTATAATCATAGATCTGTGTCCCATATAAGGTTGTAGACACTTGAGTACTGCAACCACCCCTGCCTCTACCTCGGGTGAGACTTCATTTGCTTCGAAGGTGTTGTCGAAAGGGCCGGTAGTTAGGGTTTTGTTGGTGCGTTGTTGTAAGCGTTGAACCCTGGGTCTGCCTCTGTACCAACACAATTGTATGTCATGTTTTTTTATTTTCATTCCTCCAAAGATGTGTTAATATATTGTGTAGGAGACACAATTGCAACTATTTGAAAGTTAGAGATTCCATTATCATAGCTGGATTTCCTGGAGCCACAACTCAAAGAATTCTTGTTTGAACTTGTACTAGAACATTGGAAAGGAAGTGGTATAGCCTGAAGGACTGCAGTGCAAAGAAGGGGTACACTTCCTTGGGTTGTGAAAGTTGAGGGGAATGAGAGTTTATTGGTTGGAAGTGTTGTGGGAATAAATAAAGTACAAAAGATATTGTAGTTGGAGTTCCTGGAGCCACAATTTAGAGACTTCATGTCTAACCTTGTACTGGAACCCTGGAAAGGAAGTGATATATCCTGAAGGACTTAAGTGTAGAGAACAAGTACACTTCCTTTGTTTGTGCAGGTTGAGGGGAATGATAGTTTGTTGGTTGGAATTGTTGTGGGAATCAATAAATTAAAAAATATATTGCAGTTGGAGTTCCTGGAGATACAACTCAGAGACTTCCTATCCAACCTTGTACTTGAACCCTGGAAGGGAAGTGGTACAACCTAAAGGACTGCAGTGCAGAGAAGGGGTACACTTCCTTGGGTCGTGAAAGTTGAGGGGAATAATATTTTGTTGGTTTGAAATTTTGTGGGAACCGACAAAGAGTGAAGAATATTGCATCTAGAGCCAGAGAAAGGCAGTGTTTGCTGTGAAAAATGAAATATCATTCGTTGGAATTGCTACCAAAACAATGAATTGTGAAATTAGATTACATGGTTTTGTCCAAGGAGCCTAAGTATCTATGGTTTTTGGGTTGGATTTCCTATGTATGTATATATTTTTGGGTCAGGGGGCTTATGTATCTATGATTTTGGGCCAAAGAGCCTATGTAATGTTTTTTAGGTGGGAATTCATGTGTGATCTTGTCTAGAGAACCTATATGTTGATTAATGGATAGGGAGCCATAATTGTAAAATTAATGTACACTAGAAGGGTGTTATGCATTGAGGACAGTGAAAAAAAAGGGGGAGGGGAATGTAACATCCCCAGTTTTAATCCCCATGAATTAGAATGTAATTGTATAAATATGATTTAGGCTGGTAAGCTGATGTGTTGGGGTGAAGAGCCTGTATTGGTTTAATATGGCCGAGGGCCAAATGGTATATTATGTGCATTGAAATAATTAGTCAAAATAGTAATTGCTAGTTGTGATAAAAGAAGGGTGAAGAATGATGGGGGGGATATTATTCCACAAAAGAGAGGGGTCCAAGGGGGATTTATTCATGGGTATTAATCCAATCCACATTCCTGAATTATATTATCATTGTGTATAAACTTATATTTGTTGTTGAGTGTTCCTAAAGACAATCATTTAATTCATGTAAGAGGGTGGGTGTGAGTAGTCGCATCCCATATTTTTTGATAGCATGGGAATGAGTACAATCATATCGGGAAAGAGTGTAATTCAATTCAAGCAAGCAAATAATTAGAGGAAATTTGTATGGCCAAGGAGGAAATTTTTGGACAGTCACGTTTTTGCATGGAGAGAAGTTTTACTTGTAGATTTTAAACAGTAAAATAGGAGAGGATTGTTGGGGAGAGCACCAACCATATTGGGCTTGAAGGAAACCTTTTTTGGGTTGTGTTTCATGTTGAGAAAGAGGCATGTGTTCCTGTAAATCAGTTTGTAATCCTTTGAAGTATTTTTATGTTGAGAAAATGATTCAAGAGTCTTGTGAGGGCTGTTGTGAGCAATCAAGGAGTAGCTGGGAGGATTCTTGATAAATCAAATGCACTAGAGCCCTGGAGGGAATTGGAAAATTCTGAGGGACTATGTGAAGTGAAGAGGGATCCCATTCCTAGGGTTGTGAAGGTTGTGGGGGACAACACAGAACCCAGGTTTTTGGGTGTTGTGTGTGGAGAGTGGATAGCTAGAGGGATGGATCTCCTTGTGGACTCGTAGCCTCATATCAGTGGTGGATTGTTGTTGAGAGAAAATAAACAGTAATTCCTATGGATAGGAGGTTCATCCTTCGTATGAAACCAGTTGGTTATCTATTAATAGATAAGTTCTCTATTGTGTTTATTTTGATATTCCATGATGTAAATGGTTTATATGAATGTTGTGTGTTTGATGTTTTCTTGATAAGTTGAATTCATGTTTAATATAGGTTTTTAGATGCATTTATAACTATGGCATCAATCAACATGGTTAAATTGTGTGTGATGTGTAGATGGTATGCTACATTAAATTAATTAGGAGTAAATATTATGTTCTAATGTGTATTCCACCCATAATGTTACTTAGTTGGAGGCTAGGTACATTAAAAATCCCATTGCTAGGCACAAGACAAGATCTTCTTTGGTAACCAATCTGTAAAGCTTCCATTTCAGGAAGAGGTTGAAAATCCATAATGATAGCTTCAAGGAAATCCTCATCCGAAGGAAATTCAACATCCAAGATTGCATTGGCGTGACCACTTTGGTAGACTCATCACTCTCCAAGAGAAGAGTGGGATTGGCTAAAGATTGCACCATCGTGATCACTTTATCAACCAATGATTGAATAGGTTGTAAGACAACATGGTCAACAGACACATCACCCTACAAAAGAAGAGTGGGATTAGTTGAAGATTGCATCGGCTTGACAACTTCATCAACTAATGGTTGAATAGGTTGTTGGGAAATTGAAGATGACTCAGAAATAGAAGGGCCTTCAGACAAGGACTACAGTCTAGGTACCTATGGAATACCATGGAACATATGAGTAAGGTGATCTCCCTTGCAAATATTACAAGGGAAATTGGGCGTACATTCTATTCGTCTAGGATTCTTAACATTATCGATTCCCCTAGCATAAATTGCAACAGATGGATGCTTGTATTCAACATGACTTGCATAGGTTGTTGACATAACTCCGACATGACTAGCAGAGGTTGGTTTCGTGCTCCCAACATGACTTGCAGAGGCTGATAACTATACTCCATTATGACTTTTAGGGATTGGGCCCTTACCCTAAAATGAATTGAAACAACTGATTGTTGATCTACAACATGACTAGCAGAGGTTGGTTTCGATTCTCCAACATGACTTGCAAAGGTTGGTGACTTCATGCTAGTATGACTCACAGAGATTGGACTTTTTCTACGAGCATGAATTTCATAGGTTGGTATCATGTCTCCTACATGACTTGTAGAGGTTGTTGACATATCTCCAACATGACTCATAGAGGTTGGTGAACTAATGCCAGTATGCCTTGTAGTGATTGAACTTGGTCTCCCAACATGACTTGTAGGGGATTGTAATGCACTCCTAGCATGAATTGGAGAGGTTGGTGAACTATTTCTAGTATGACTTGTAGTAACTGGACTTTCACTCCTAGCATGACTTGTAGAGGGTGGTTGCTTAATGCCAGTATGACCTACAATGACTGGATCTTTTTGCACCAACATGACTCACAGAGGCTGGTGGCACATCTCCAACATGACTAATAGAGGTTGGTGACTTTTTCTTATTACTCTTCCTATTTTTATTCATTTATACTTATGGTAACTAGTAGCTATAATTTCACTAGAATAGGTAGAACGAGGAAAAGTATACTTCACAGATGAAGAAGATAAAGGATAAACATCCATTCGATACCCATGAGATAAGGTTATTATCTAAGAAACATCAAGAGCATTCATCACATTCATAGTGGTCCACAACCAAATCGATAGTCCTACATTCAACCAAGAAATGTTCAAAGTATCCTTCAAGGGGGCACCAACATTTTCAAAGAAAGGAAAAGCACACGGATCCCCTTGGGTAGGGGTCCCTTAGTTGGTGTCCTCAAGAACCTTATCCATGCCATTCTTATGCATAAGTCTATCCCTTGTTGTATTTTTCACATTTGAAAAAGTCTCACACACTGAATCTTGTGAACTAGGGGTATAAAAACCCATGCCTTCTAGGAGGCACCTCCATTCTTTCAAGAGAAATACCATAGGTCCTTCCTGACTAGTGGAATAGTTGGTCGACCACCTTGAATCAATGATCCAAAAGCCTTAATATAGACACAACCTAAGGCCAACCATACAAAGCAACACTCCACTAAAAAATCCTAAGAGAAACATCACAAATAAAAAAAAAATCCAAAGCTTCATCATAGGCGAATAATGTCTTGATTCCAAAGAAATGAAAAATTGGAAAGGGGCCTTTCGAAAAATGGCACAGGTTGATCAATTCATGATACCAATGAAAAACAGAGTGAGAAGCAGTTACCCTGACCTCCACTTACCAGCCCTACCTGGTGAAAGTAACCCTTGTTTCATAGGGAAACCTCGAGGGGTACTGATAGAGTGATACGACATCTACCTCAGGTACCATGTGAAACCCTCTACAGTCACCTCTGAGATACCTATGAAGAGAAACTATGGATACAAACTTGTAGTCATTGTGTGGGGGGTACAATTGAAATTCATGATTGAACGTATGGGAAGGGTAACAAAGAAAGAATCCTCAAAATTTCCACATCTTATGGAGGTATGGGAACTAATGAAACCCCCAAAATATGATCTCTCCATAATTCTTAGTCAATCCTTGGAGGGGTGATCTCCTCGAATCTTCCTTACATGACCTAGTGTTTAACTCCTTTGTTAGAGGAGGCTTCCGGCTATACTTATATGAAAATTGGATTTTGATTCTCCCTATATTAGACTCCTATGTTTTTTTACTGATCTTGGAGAGTTATCTCTCCAATCCTAATCTAAGGCCCTAACCCTAAACGTTTTTATGAACCCTAGAAACAAAGTCTAGTAAATTTTAAGTTTAGCGTTCATTTTAGCAGTTTTTTTTTACTCAAAGGATACATAAGTGAAACTGATGTTTTTTTAGACTCTTGAAAAAATGAAACTTATAAGAACACTGGAAAATAAAACTTTACATCAATTATTCAATGAAAAATATTTTCAAAAAAGAAAAATGCATGAACAATATTTCAAACCTTGAAATGCAATATTTTCTCTTTCTAATGAAAAATGCACAATGCAACCCTTTGAGAAAAGAAAAAGAAGAAAACACAAGGATTTTATTTGTTAATTTTCCTTTGAAATGATTTCAATATGAGAAGAAAACATAATCGTATGGTAATATATTTTTCTTTTTCAAATATGAAGCAAAACAATGCAACAGAAAGAAAGAAACCTAACTAGCAACAAACTAGGTTTTTTCACTTTCTTCTTCTTTCCACCAAATAAAAACTAAATAAAAGATGCTAAAATAAATAATTTTTTGTGGTTTTATATTTTAAAAATCCAAGGAAAACAAAAAATAAAAGTCTTGAACTAAAATACAAACTCAAGTTTCAAAAATGACCACAACAACGACCACGAAACCAAGATCCTTTAAGCAAGACTAGTCTTATAGTGATGCAATCCAAGGGATAAAAGGGAGGAAAATATGGCTAAAAAAATTGTTTTTTCCATTCAAATTTAATTCATTACTAACTTCCTATAGGCCATAAAAAATTTCGAGACCAAAATCCCCAAAAAGGACCCCCAAAAAGCCAAAACAAGGCTAAAAAAGGATGGAAATCAAGCAAAAAAGTCCATTTTATGGAGGTGTATGTGACTCTCTCCACTATAGGTCACATATATAAGCTTATTTATGCTCCATAGATCACTGTGGGGAGTCCATATGAGATCTATATGTGCATTTTCCTTCTACAGAGAGCGTATATACACACTTTAGCCTTCTATAGTGTGTGTATATGAAACAACACTTGTGTGTATGTACACACTTAAATCCTATATAAAGGTAGCATATGTACATGTCTGTTGTCAAAGGAAGGAGAACATACAATTAGAAAAACTTGGAAAAATTAGGTCTAAATCCCAAAACAAAAAATGCAACAGAGAGATAACAAGAAAGCCGAAAAATAATGGAAACCAATTAAAGCAAATCCAATAATGACTCAAAATTATAGATGCATCAAATAAACTTATTTTTATTTATAAGAATCAAAATAAAATACTACAGGACTCAACAAGCAACATAAACAGAGTCTTAAAGTTTCAGAAGAGACCCTAGACACCTGGCTAAACACCCTCAAACCAGAAAATATTATAAAAAATCACTCCTAAGAATATGTATGCACATGTGCATAAGTCAACCTGCATACACGCGACTGACTAAACTGAAGGGTGCATATATGTACGTGACTGTAAGAACTACAACACGTGTATATACCCAAATAAATTCAAAAAGAGAAGAAAAGAGGAAACATAAATGGCTCAAATAAAAAAGGGAAAGACTCTAATAATTGTAGGTCACTAAACTAAGTATCAAACAAGAGTCTAAAACAAAACAAAATAAAAACCCCAAGAAAACACAACAAAAAATCCAAAAACAAACCCACTAGGGAAAAAAATTCCCTAGTATAGTCACCCGTTTTTCTTTCTGGGGAAATCCCCTATAGTAGTGGGCTATACTATAGCGTACCAATGACCATAATAAAAAAAATTCCCAAAAAAAAACATGCAACAAAGATACAATAACTAATTTCAAAATAAATAAATAACTATGGAGAAGAAGGGAAATATTGACTCACCCGGAGTCCTACAGTTGATGTCGTTGCTGATCACCGCAGTCTCTTCGTTCCTTTCCAATAGCTTCTCTGTAACTTGCAAGAACCTTAAAGGTGAAATACTATACATATACGTAGTTATACTAATAAATACATGTTACTCTAATGAAATATAACAGTAAAATCTCAACAACTATCGCGATATATATGAAACGATTGCAAAAAAAACGTTACAAATACAACATATTTAGAAGGAAAAAGTTTCTCTATTTATTTAGTAGTTAAGGTGGTTACAATATTATACCTGTCTTGTGTGACTCTACCCTTTTGAGAGAGACACCAATTTCCTCTACTCTTTCTCCTGCTATACAAGATGGTATTGACTTCAGATCTACCACAAGCCCAAAGAGAATGTAAAGAGAAACTCTTGGCAAGTTAAGTTGGTGATCAAAAAAGGGGGCTGTAAGCAAGGGTTTCTAGGTCAGACTAACAACAATAGGGATGCATAATGGTTTACATACTTGGTGCGATTAGCCAAACAAATGTTTTCTTAATGTGTGCAAAGAATCATTACTTATCATTACATTTATCCTTAGACAAATGCTCATTTTATGTGGTCTCTAGTTGGTTATATACGGTTGAGTATGTGTAAAAGGAGTTAGGAAACTAACCAAACCCATAAATCAACATTTATATATATATATATATATATATATAAAATCATTTTTTGACATGTACACGATTGTCCCTTTAGTGGCCCACATGTATGTGAGTTCCATAACTATGAGAGAACATACATATTCCAAAAAAAGGTTTTTTGGAAGGTCTCAAGGAGGTACGAAGAACAATATTCTATAAATAGGATAGTTATTAGGACGAAAATATTTTCAATTCTTCAAAAGTGGCAGTCGACGCTATAACAATCATTTCTTCTGTGAGTTAGGGTTTCCTTCGCCATTCTTCTCTTGTGGTGTATTTTTGAACCCAAACTCTCGCGTACTTTGTTGCTTAAATTTATACTCTATTTTGACAACATATAAATAGGTGGATCCAAATGAGGAGATGTACAAGAAATCCATCTCTATTTGGATGTACCTATGTAGACCATTGCAATACTTCAGAACCAGGTGTCTCTCAATATATTGAATACCCAACTTTGAGCACATTGTATGGAAGATGTTGGTATACTCTAATACTAGTGTCCCTCCTGATGTAGAGCTGTCCATATTCCATTGTTAATCCCTAGAAAAATCCCCATACAAATCCCCATGTTATGTATAAAAACCCCTTATTAATCCCTAGATATTGAATTATTACATTTCTAGTGTTATATTTGTATGTTGCCTAGAACCCTTCATTGCAGCCTTTCATTATAATTGTACCAATTATCTCCTATATATATATATCAAGGAGACCTAGTGGTAGGATCATCTTACCTCATCTCATATTGTATTCTGAGTTGGATATATTGTAAACGTAGGTTTCCCCCTTGAAGTAGACTATAATCATTGACTTTTTATCATTTTTAAGTCGTTGGATCATAACATTTGGTATCAGAGCAATGATCCTAAGGTTTTCTTCTATAAGCAAGTCATCTTAGCATTTTCACTATAAATTTTTTCCAGGTCAATTAAGATAGAAAAAATTGGAGGTTATTTATAATACATATGAAGTTATCTTTGGTACAAATTTTAGCTTCATTGTCACTATACTTTCATAGATACAACCTATGGAAGATAGGATTTTTTACTCATCCTAAATTCAATTTTAAATGATTCATCTTGGGATTTTTGCTATAATTTTTTTTCTAGGACTATTCAGATAAATAAACTTGGAGGTTTTCTATAATACATATCAAGGTACCATTGGTACATATTTTGTATTTTGGATCATTATAAGTTTGGAGATATACCTTGTGGAAGATACGATTTTTTACTAGAACTATTACTAGTCTCAAATAGGTGTTTCGGGTAAAACAATCATATCTTCTTCAACGGGGACCCAAATTTAGTGAGAACAATTGTATTTGAAACAGGAATGTGCGTAGTAATTCAGGTACAATTTTTAGAATTAGGTATTAAATATTGGACACGTGGAATTTTGTATAAGTTCTCTCTCTAGAACAGTTCAAAAATCAACAAGGTTTGAGAAAGTTACCATAACTTTCACTTGGAACATCAAATTTTGGTCATACCTGTGGAATTGTAGAGAAGACATATCATAGATTGAGGGTTTGAAAGGTATGTAACAATTTGAAAGGCACATAACTTACAATTGGAATAACTTTTTATTGGAAGATATGTTTTTGATGATTCAAAATTTGTGACAAAGAAGAAAAAGAGGAGAATTATCATTTTCTCACATGGCACCAAAGGATCCTCAAAAATTTACTTCACTAAATAAACCTATAGATATATCAACCATGATTCAATATGAAATCGAAGAGATTTATCACTAGACGGACAAGAATATCACTAAAAATAAGGAACAAATGGAAATGAAGATCACTGAAAATAAGGAAGAGATGAAAATAAATATGGATAAAATGGAAAATAAGATGGATGAAAATAAGAATGACATAAAAATGAAGATGGATGAAAATAAATAAGAAATATAAAATTCCACGTAGGAATTGCAAAATTCAATGTCTTCCATGATCTTTCATGCTCTATATGAGAGACTCCATAAAGGAGATATCAAAATGCAAGGGAATAAAGAAAATAAAGGTAGTATTCATGTTCAACAACTTGTCGATAAGCAAGAAATTTTCAAGTGGATTTAACTCTAATAATGGATTTAATTATGGTGGGGGTCCTAAATTCAACTTTCCCAAAATTGAATTAAAGAATTTTGATGGAACAAAGGTATTTACCTAGGTGAACCAAATAGAGTGATATATTTAACTATGCAATATTATGGATGATAAAAAAAGGATTCAAATAGAAACTTTGAACTTTGAGATAAAACTATATCAATGGTATCAATGGGTAGTTAAAAGGAAGCACCTTTTTTTATCATTATACTTAGGGTTTATTTACAAGAGACTTAGAAGAATAATATGGGAAAGTTTGGGAATATAACTACTTCAGTCAATTGACAAGATTCAATAACTTAGGTGATATTGAAGATTATAATTCATAATTTAAAGTATTGTCCATAAGGGTGGATGACATAAGTGATGAACATTTGTTGGAAGCTTACATGGGTGGATTAAAAGAAGACATTAAACATGAGGTTTTATTAATACATCCTGCAAATATTATGGAAGTTGTTGATCTCGAGATTAAACTTAAGGCTCAAAGAATAATGTCAGGCATCATAAAAGTTTAAGAGAGTGCGTTTTTAAAGTGCTTTTTCTACCTTAGTTATATGACAAAAATTCCTTAATGAAATTAACAGTATGGCAGCACAGAGGCTATATTTTGTGTCTGATTCAAAATTGTAATATTGAATGGTGTGAGAGAAAGATACAAAACTGTAAAACAAAGCAAGGCATCAATTAGAGAAGAGTCTCACTTTGTCGCAATAGAATAAAATAGATAGTGTAACCTTGAATAAAGCATAAAATACAGTAACCCACATAGCAAGTAGGTCTTGATTTACTCACAGTAAATGCAAAGGAAAAGATGATTACTTAATAAATCACTGATAGAATAAGATTACAGTAGTATTTGTACTAAATTGAAATCAAACATTTATCAAGGAATACATAAAGAAATGTTGAGAAATGGAAAACAAAATAAACACATAACCCAAATTGAACAAAACTTGGAATCTTTGTCTACACTTGTATTAATACTCTATAAGGAGAGTTTTCTCTATTACAATCAACCAGAAGTAGACCTCAATAGATCTTGAATCTATGCCTTTATAAAAAATTGTCATAACACCCAAACGATTGGATTTCTCATAGTTTAAAAATAGTAAATATTTTTGAATAAGATTACAACATGTAAAAACTGAAAATTTCCATTAGCCTTATCCTGTGTCTCTTTGTTTGCTGGCAGAGAAGTTTCTTCTCCTCATCCTTTATCTTGGAGACTGCTGGCACACGATCTTCACCTGTATGAGTAGTATGTGCATGTTTTCTTACTTGCTTCTAGATGTGCTTGCTTTTCCATATTCGACACATTGGATGCATCTACTCACTAAATTTGCCACCAACCCAGAAGGTTCAGTTGCTTCATTTTCCTCAAAAGTGTATAGCTTCCTTTCTACCTGAGGCAAATTTTCCTGTATCTTTTTTTCTCCTAGAAATGTGGCCTGTAACTATAAGCTTGGGATTACTATCCATTTATTTATTTGGAGAAGATCAATTTGATTCATTTTCTAGATGGTCATCAGGGCTTCTTCTTTGCTTGTCCTGGAATTATATTGGTTCTTTGCTATGTCAATTTCTCCCAGGGCTTCGGAGATAGTATTTCATTCAACATCAAGTAGACCTTTTTCCAGTGAAGATAATGGTTCTAGACAAGCTTCGTTTACCTCTCTGGCCAATATTTTTCTTTCAGCTAGATTTGTTTCTCAGGCCTTCAAAATTGTGTCGCCTCTGGTTTGCTCAGAAAGAGACAGTCGAGGAAATTATGATATATCATCTTTTGGTACCAGTAAGATATCTTCTTGAAATTTAGCCCGAGCTTAGAGAGCTTCTCTTTCTTTAATATAGATGTTCTTCAGGGAAATATCTACTACTTGGTAACAATTTTGGATGGCTTCTACTTTTGTAAAGATATATTGTTGGGTTGATTCTAGCTTTTCATGTACTTCCAGTGCTTGAGCCTGGAAAGGTGCCATATCTATTGTTGTACCTTCAATCAAGTCTATCTTGGCTTGCGATTTCTTGATTAATTCTTCCTATTGAGTGACCAATCCTCTGTTATCCTATGAATTTTGATAGAGCTCATCAAGGTTAGCTTTCATCTTTTGGATCTGATGTCTGTCATAAGATATGACTTTTTCAAACTCTTTGTTCGTTTTATTTATCACATCCTATTCCATAGTCATTATTTGTTCTTTCAATTTCCCAAGCAACAGGTTTCTTTGTTTCAGCTGCTCAGCTAGATTTTCTACTAACCATTGATTGGTTGTGGCAAAGGGACCTAATGAACCTGCCATTTCTTTAGTGAATTCTGAATCATATAGGCCCCATCCATCATACATCATTCTTTGGTTTTTGACTATTGCACCATATTTATGATGCGTTTATTGTTTAACTATGGACCTCCTCTTCTTGCTGAAAAAGAAGTCCGAAGGAGGCATTTCTTCGGCTAAAATCGAAGTAAGATCATCTATTAAGATG
The DNA here is from genome assembly GCA_009831015.1 of Picea engelmannii. Lineage (NCBI taxonomy): Eukaryota > Viridiplantae > Streptophyta > Pinopsida > Pinales > Pinaceae > Picea > Picea engelmannii. Next base: position 74,487 of record ML816565.1, read on the forward strand.
ATTTCAGAACTGGGATTTTTGCAACTTGACTGCAATGGTGTTAATGAAATAATGGGGTTGCCTATCTCTATGGACAATTGTTTCTCTGTTGTGTTGGTAACTGATTTATTTGGTGTAGATGGCGATGTATCTGTTGTGTTTCAGAAAGGCTTCGAGATGAGCCTTTGCTTATGGGCCTAGTGGAGTTGATACTGAAGCTTCCAATTTTTTGATCAAGACTTCAGTTTCTTTTGGATTTTCCTTAGGTTCCTTTCCTCCAGAGCTCCCTGTCTCAAAACTAGGAGGTACAATCTCCTTTGTAGATGAAGGGGCTACCGACTCCCCCTATAATACCTTAGGTAAGCTATTTTGTCTGTGCCTTTGGAAATTGAAGAAGTTGGCTTGTTGATCTGGTGACAGGGTTTGGAATATGTCCAATACTTTCTCATATGACCTTGCTCCCTTGAATATTTCATCCTGTGGTGAAATCTCATGCAGATACAATTTTTTTTTTTTTTTGTAAATGAGTGTAAAAATCTATATTACTGAAGAAAATTATAATACAAAATAGCTACTGGGACTCCCAAGATCTGCCAAAACGGAAACTAGATCTGGGGTCCCAGGGGAGTGATGTCTAATATAGCAGGGGAGGCCTGGGCCACCACCATGGGAAACCGACCCAAACCTCCAGAATCCAGTTTGAAAAATGATAACATAACGAAAAAAAATACAACATAAGCATAGTGGGGTTAGCTCCTAAATTAAGAACCTTGACCAAGGTTGGTCCTGCGCAAGTTCAGGTTAATGGGGTGCTCTTCATCGCCATCCGTCTTGACCTCGTTCTCCTCCCTCTGCTCCACCAGGCATATCTTTCTAATGAACATTGGGGTTCCATTTTTGTTGGCTGGAGTAATATCTATTGTTGGTCACTATAATTGCTTATTTAATTTAAACAATCAAGTGCTACATAAATTGTCAACCGAGGGAAGTCTGTTTATTTCAAAGGTAACCACACACTATATATGCTCAATTTCAAAAGAAACCTAGAGTTGTAGTAAAGGAAACTATATTAATCACACTTGCCTTGAATGAACTGAAGTTCTAATTTGAATTACAGCAAAGAAATCTACCTATTGCAGAGCTCAAAGTTTAAAGAAATGATTAATTGAAGAATCATGTATTACATTAAAATAACACAAGATACTGCAACAGAAAAGACCAACTATTCTGTAACCAGAGAACATGACCGTATTCCCAAAGCAGGAATCTTCAGCACCTGTTTCCGATCATCACACTTCATGAACTTATTGCTTAACTGAAATAATGCACACTGAAGGCTATCTAACTCCTAACAGAGAACATGACCCTATTTCCTTCCCAAAGAAGGAACCTTCAGCACCAGTCTCTGATTAGCACACTTATGGAAATAATTGAAAGCCAACTAATCCTAACAGAGAGAAGGACCCTATTTCCTTCCCAAAGAAGGAACCTTCAGCACCAGTCTCTGATTAGCACACTTATGGAAATAATTGAAGGCTAACTAATTCTAACAGAGAACAAGACCCTATTTCCTTCCCAAAGCAGGAACCTTCAGCACCAGTCTCTGATTAGCACACTTATGGAGATAATTGAAGGCTAACTAATTCTAACAGAGAACAAGACCCTATTTCCTTCCCAAAGTAGGAACCTTCAGCACCAGTCTCTGATTAGAAAGATTTCATAAATTCATCACACAAGATTGCTAACTAAAATGATTAACAGTTACTCAAGCGTGAACTTCATGAGAATAATGTAACATTCAGTAAAACAAAGTTCTTAACAAAACAGAGTTTAGTAGTGTTTCAACAAAGCAGAATTCATTAAAGTAGTGTTTCAACAAGACATAAATTAATCAAGGCATAAACAGAGATCACACTAACACACTATAAAACTAACGGGTGAATCTTGTGAAGAAGGTGGGCCCTCCCTTCTCACAAGATTTTCCTAGAACAAAGAGGCTAGAAAAGGATGCTCAAAACAGTCTTTTATTCATCTATCAATGTATCATATTACAATCTGAAAATGAAGTACGTCCTTCTTTGTAAAGATTTCTTAGTACCCCAAAATTGGAGATCCTCTTGAATGATGATTTCCCCTTATTTAAAGAGGGAATCCCTTCGATACAATTGATAAAAAATTACAGGTGTATATCTGAGTCCTATTCTTAGTCAGATCGACTTTCTAAATCGGAATAGGATATCCTAGTCTCCTACAACAGAATGCTATTACGAGTGCTGAGTGAGGTATTGCTGTTGCGGCTGGAGTAATAGCTCTTTCTTGTTACTGCTATTGTATGTTGTTTCAGCATCGCAAATCACGGGTTGTTCCAGCCACGGGATTTGCGTTCTGACTGTTTCAACACTTCTCAGGCAACAACAATGGTTGGTGCTTGACTCATGGTGCAACTATTGTAGTCAATCTGTGTGAGTTGTTGTTGACCGTGGACTATGTAACGACTTCCTCTGTGTTTCAGCATCGTTGGTCGTGGATTGTGTAGCATCTTCTGTGTTTCAGCATCGTCGGCCATAGACTGTGTAACAACTTCCTCAACATCGTTGACCATGGACTGTGTAACAGCTTCTGTGTTTCAACATCGTCGGCCATGGACTGTGTAACAAATTCCTCAGCATCATTGACCATGGACTGTGTAACAACTCCTGTGTTTCAGCATCGTCGACCATGGACTGTGTAACAACTTCTGTGTTTCAGCATCGTCGACCATGGACTGTGTAACAGCTTCTGTGTTTCAGCATCGTCGACCATGGACTATGTACAACTTCTGTGTTTCAGCATCGTCGACCATGGACTGTGTAACAGCTTCTGTGAGTTGTTGTTTCAGCAACAGGCCTCAAATGCTAATTTGCAGTTTGAACTGTTTCATCACTTATACATTTCTAATCAATGGTTAAGTACGAGAGTGATGTAAAATTATATGCAAAACAGATTAAACGTATAGTAAAGAGAAGAGACGTTGTATACCTTTGGAAAGATAGGATAAAGTGATAATGTGAGTTTAAATGTGAGTGAACAAGAGTGTGATAGTGGAAAAAAGTATGGGAAAAAAGGTACATTGTGTGGTCCTAACATCCCCCCGAACTTAAAATGTTGCATGTCCTCAGGCAACTTCACTCTGAATCAGAGTCTGAATACCGACTCTGAGCGTGCAAGTTACTCAAGCAGTAGATGTGGGAGGTACTGTCTGTTGGCGCTCTGAACCCTTGGACACGTTGTAACCTTTGCCAAGCTACTATCTCTGTCTTCTTAGGCAACTTATAATGGATTTGATATCTCTCTATTGGCAACCAGAGGATAGGAAAATAAAACCTGTACCCTATCCAGCTTTCAGCACATTGCTGAACACACTGGATGTAGTTAGGTACCCTGGAGATTGCTATCTCGAGGTTAGTAGGGCTAAAAGGATTGTGTTCCTGTATTTTCTCAGTGGATTGTTGCCAAAACAAGTTGTTTTCCTGGAGGGAAACAATCTCTGTGGATCTGATGAAGTGCTGACAATCCTGAAGCACTGTTGATTGTAGTTACTGAACATGTTTAGTCATCCCTGGTTTCTTTAAGAACTGATAATATTCTGTGACAAAGGTGGCTTCATTCTGTGGTTTTGGTCTTATCTAGAGAAGACAATGAGCTTCATTGTGCTTGGCAGCAAAGAATTCATCCTTCCACAAAATCTGATTGTGGAGAAAGGAGGTGAATGTTCGAATTTGGATGTCCCTAACAAGAGGATTAAGGTTCAGTTGCCTGTTCTTGGGGATGGCCTCATTATGAAAATATGCCTCACAGAGGAGGTGCTGATCCCTAGTAGAGGCTTCTGCAAAGGTTTTGACAAAATCTGTTGGGTGTAGTACTGCATGGGGTATGCCTTCTGTGATTGATTTGATATGAAACCATGTAAGTCGTTCCATAAGGAACGAGGAGTAATTGGAGGATGATTTCCTTGTAGCCAATAGATTTTGTGCCAAGTCAAATACCAAGGCCAATCTGCCTTTCAACTCTTTTTTTTTGTTTCTTAAGGGCACGAGCCTCCTGGCGTGTCTGCTCTAAAGCTTCCCAATTTGAATAGGTATGATTTATCCAGATTTGTCTGTGCTGTTGCAGGCTTTTGGCCTATGTAGCAGCATACTCGTTCTTCCATTTCTGTATTACTGCCTGCTCATCCCATTGCTGAGTTTGTGTTTCAGCGTTGTAAGTAGTGGGGTGAGGTAAGGTCTGAGTAGATTGTTCCACAAAAGTGTGGATATTGATCTGGTTGGGAGGGGCATATTCCTCAATAAGCACTGTTTGTACGACTTTGTTAACAAAAGCAGGGGTTTGAAATTTGACATTTGTTGCAGGGCAGGGCTCAGTCTTAATCTTGGGAGGTCCTGCTGGTTCTTGTGTGACAGTTATAGCTGGTTCTTGTGTAACAACAATTTCTTCTTCCTTGACTGCAAAAGTTGAAGGAGTAGGGGGAGCTCCTGGCATTGGGATTTGAATTACTTTGTAGCCTGCTTGATAGTAAATATCCCCACATTGGAAGCACATATATTCTCTATACGGATTCTCTGTTTTAGTTCCTTCTGACATGGCCGTTGTGCGAGCTAGGGTGTACAAATTAAGTTACTTTTCATAGGCTTCCTTTGCCATGGCTAGATCTTGCTTGTAGGCTTCTAGTTCAGACTTTAGGAACTCATTTTCTTGTAAAACAGAGGCCATTGTTGGTTCTGGTTGAGGAGTGACTAGTTCTTGTGTAGCAGTCATAGCCGCACTAGCTGGTTCTTATGGAGCAACTACAGGATCATCAGCTGCTTCTTGTGTTTCAGCTTTTTGATGTAAGGAAAGTAGTGTTGCGACACCCTGGACCTCTGATTCCTATATCTCAATGTCAATATCAGCAACTGGTTCTTGTGTTTCAGCTGTAGTTGGTTCTTGTGTGACAGTTATGGCTGGTTCTTGTGTTTCAACCACTGAATGAGTAGCTGGTTCTTGTGTTTCAACTACTGAATGAGTAGCTAGTTTTTATGTTTCAGCTACTGAATGGGTAGCTGGTCCTTGTGTTTTAGCTACGGAATGGGTAGTTGGTTCTTGTGTTTCAACTACTTGATTTGAAACAGATGATGTCGCAACACCCTGGGCATCTGGTTCTTGTGTTTCAGTGCCCGTGGGTGGAATAGGCAAAGATTCCGGCATTTGGGAGGTTGGAGGTGTATGGGGTATTAGTCAGATGGGTTGGGGGTCTATGGTAGTGATAGCAGTGGTTGCCCTTGTTGAGGCCCTTGTTCATTTTCTTTGTAAAAAGGGCGGAAAGAAAGGAAATTGCTTTCGTTTTCGCAGGGGTTTTTCCTCAATGATGGGGCAGGGAGAATTGTCTGGCTCAGAATCATCGCTAAGAATATGAAGGGCAGGAGTGGATGATTCTGGTAAGGTGTGGGGCGGGCTTGGTATGGTATGGGGGTTGATTGGATTGAATGGTTCTGTAGGCGGACTGTTAGGTATTTCTGGAGAGTCTGGGGGGTTTTGTGGTTGTTGTTCCTGAAGATTTTCAGGAATTTCAGCGGCTTCCTGGGGATCTATAGGAGGGTTGTTTAGTGGAAGGTTTTGTTGGGCAAAACTCTTTTGGATAAGCAGTTGGACGAGACGGTGATGGGTAAGTGAAAGGGCGGGGTCTTTAGCCTTTTTACTGTAGTGCAACATATTTTTGAGACAACCGAGCAGATAATAAGGGATATTCACCAATCTATTATGCCGTAAATGAAACAACAGAAGAAAATCGTGCTGGTAGACTACCTGGTATCGGCCTTCGCAGGTAAGGTAGTGTTTGACGAATTTTGCAACTTCTGGCCATGGGGGCGGCAACAAGCTAAGTCGGACACCCCAACCTTTAAATTCAATTTGTTCCTCTGGTGAGAGGAAGTCCCACTGGGAATTCAGGATGATATGTTTGCGGCTGAAGAGGCGAGTGCCATTGGTAGGGAGAGCCAAAACCTGCGCTATATCCTCTTCTGTAACTGAGATTCAAACCCCTTGAACAATTGAATGATGTCCCTGGAGATTTTGAGCAAATTGCAGAACCTGTTGTTGATCAAAACCCCGGAGTCTCTGAAAGTAACTGAGCCATCCTGCCTGCAGAAAAATTTGATAGGCTACTGGATAGTGTTCTAGCAGGGTTGTCGTGGCGGGTTCGTACCATATAACAGAGCCTCCCATAGCTACCAGCTCGGTAAAATACACCGTCAAGGAGTTGAGTAACAACTTCTGTGTAGATTAAGTTTTTCGAGTGAAGGCATGCGAATGGTGGTGAAACGAACGAAAGGATGGTGAAATAGGAATGGCGGTGGTGAATTCGTGTGAAATGATGGTATAAAAAGTTTGATATGTCCTCCCCTCCCGTCAAGTGCGGCTAATAATGATTGCACTCGAGTGGTCATAATGATTTGGAATCTTCTCATTAACTATAGCTTAACTGTATTACATAAAATTTACATACCTCGCCTTACCTTCTGATTCGTGCTGCAAGCAAAATATAATGCCTGTCCATGATAGTTCTGCAGTAGTCGTGGCAGAGAATTTTGATTTGTTATATGAATTGTATCAAGGATTTGTTGACTGGAAGGACGAAATGTAATATGAGAGCACAAAATCTTGCTGACGGATAATGTTGAAAAGTTGGTGTTTCAGCAACAAAAAAGAAAGGGGTGAAACAATTGTTGGACGCTGTTGTTTCGTCGATGAGGAAATGTGAAGAACTACTGAACAATGGTGTTTCAAAAATAGAGGAAAATGGGGGAAAGTTTGTTGTCAATGGTGTTTCAGCAATAGGGAGAATGGTAAAAGGTTGTTGACAGTGGTGTTTCAGCAACAGAAGAGAAGGGGCGAAACAATTGTTGGACAGTGTTGTTTCGTTGATGAGGAAATGTGAAGAACTACTGAACAATGGTGTTTCATCAATGGAGGAAAATGGGAGAAAGTTTGTTGTCAATGGTGTTTCGGCAACAGAAAAGAAAGGGGCGAAACAATTGCTGGACGATGTTGTTTCGTCGATGAGGAAATGTGAAGAACTGCTGAACAATGGTGTTTCAGCAATAGGGAGAAGGCGAAAAGTTGTTGTGAATGGTGTTTCAGAACTGGGGAAAATGGTGAAAGGTTACTGAACAGTGATAAGGGAAAAAGGTGTGGGGTTGCTGACAGTGGTGTTTCAGCAATGGGGAAAGTCAACAAGTGCTGAACAATGGTGTTTCAGCAATGGGGAAAGTCAAAAAGTGCTGAACAGTGGTGTTTCAGCAATGAAGAAAGAGCAAAGAGTTGCTGACAGTGGTGTTTCAGCAATGGGAAAGCTTGTCTCTTCGTGAAGTAGGATCGTCCTTTCCTAGTGGCATGTGCTTTGATCGGGAATCTGCAAAAATCGATTGTAACATGGTATTTCTTGACAAGGATTATTAGTAAATAAAATCTAGTCTAATACTAAAGAAATTAACTTAAAAAGAATTAATTGCAATGAGGGGTAAAAGCCCCCTCTAAAAAGAGGTAATGGGAGTCTGCCACACATGTGGCTTTAAAATATTCTTTGGAAATAGGGCGCTGGTACAGACGGAGCTGATGACCATTTACAAGTAATGGTGTTTTGGATTCATCGATTGTGAGGAGCCTTACTGTTCCGTTGGGGAAAACAGTGTCTACTTCGTAAGGTCCAAACCATCTTGTACGCATTTTCCCTTGAAATTCTTTGAATCGAGAGTCATACAGTAGGGCCCATTTACCTTTTTGGAACTGCTTATTCTTGATAGTTTTGTCATGCCATTTTGATCTTTGTTGTTGAATTATAGTTGTCTGATAAATGACATCTAGTCTTTTCTCATCCAATTCATTAAGCTGTTGCATCCTGGCTGTCTGTGCATCGGTCAAATCAAGGTTGACAGCTAAAGCATTTCTTAAGGTTTTTATTTCAAATTCCACAGGAAATACAACACTCTTTCCATAGACTAATTCATAGGGAGAAAATCCTGTAGTATTTCTCCAGGTAGTTCTGTAGGCCCATAATGCTTCAGGGAGCCTGTAGGACCAATCATTTCTGTTTTCCTTCACTGTTTTTGTGAGAATGGCTTCTATTACTTTGTTTGTGCTTTCCACCTGTCCATTGTCTTGGGGGTGGTATGCTGTAGTCATTCTATGCTGAATATGGTATTTTTGAAGGGTGGCCTTGAAACCATGAGAAGTGAAAGGAGGTCCTCCATCTGTAACTAATTCTCTTGGCACTCCAAATCTGATGAAGATGTCTTTAAATAAGAAATTTATAACTTCTTCTTCGGTTGCTCTGTGGAGTGCTTTGGCTTCCACCCATTTAGTCATGTAGTCTTTGCAGACCACTATGCAAACTTTTTGATTGGATGGGGTGTTAATGGGTCCTACAAAGTCTAAGGCCCATCTTTCAAATGGTTCAAGTACTATCTAGGGGTTTAATGGAATTTCATCTCTATGATTAGGTTGGCCTACTCTTTGGCAGCTATCACAGGCCTAGACATATTTCTTTGCATATTTGAAGAGTGAGGGCCAATAGTACCCCATCCTGAGAATTTTATGTGTTGTTCTCTTATCAGCAAAATGCCCTCCACAAGGGCCATCATGACAAGCTTTTAGTAGATCATAAACCTCATCTTCTCTAATGCACCTTCGGATTTCTTGATCAAGTCCTGTATGGAAAAGACAMCCACTTATCYARCTATACCRAKMACTTTRWTGAAWKATTCTTMTTTTCTMTCRGTGGGATAGGTGTGGTRGTAACTTCCCTGCAACCMAGTAGTTAGMAATGTMTGCATACCAAGGTGAGYGAGYAGAAACTGMAAATAGATATTCATCAGGAAAGGAATCATCTACTGGGGTATCATCATCAGGTGTCAACCGAGAAAGGAAATCAGCAACTACATTTTCTTTTCCTGGTCTATCTACAATTGTAATATCAAATTATTGTAATAATAGTAACCATCTGGTGACTCTAGCATTTGTGATAGGTTTGTTCATTAAGTATTTGATAGCTGAGTGATCAGTATGGACAAAAGTAGAATAGCCAGTAATGTAATGTCTAAATTTATCAATGGCATAGATAACTGCTAAAAATTCCTTTTCGGTGACTGTATAATTGAGTTCAGAAGGAGTCATGTTCTTGCTGATGAAATAAATAGCATAAGGGAGATGGTTTTCTTCTTGTCCCAAGACATCTCCTATCGCAGTATCTGAAGTATCGGAGGATATATGAAAGGAAAATGTCCAATTAGGTCCTCTAAGAATAGGAGATGCATATAACTGATGTTTAAGTGTATTAAATGCTTCTTGGCAAGAATTAGTCCATTTGAATTCAGCATTTTTCATCAGTAACACAAACATGGGAGAAGCTATTTTGGAATTTTTTTTGATAAATCTTCTGTAGTATCTAGCATGTCCTAGAAAACTTCTTACCTCTGTTTGGGTTTTGGGAGTAGGAAGATCCTTAATGACTTGTATCTTGGATGGGTCTACCTGAATTTCCTGAGATGAAATAAAATGTCCAAGCACTATTCCTTCACTCATCATCATATGACATTTTTCTGTACTTAAGGAGAGTTGGGCTTGTATGCATCGTTTGAGCACTTTCTCGAGGTTTTGTAGTGCTTCCTGAAAAGAAACACCATAGGGAGTAAAGTCATCCATAAAGATTTCCATAGAGTCATTAAGCATATCAGAAAAGATTCCTAAAACTGCTCTTTGGAAGGTTGCTGGTGCATTACATAGTCCAAATGGGAGAACTCTATAAGCAAAGGTTCCCCAAGGGCTAGTAAAAGTGGTTTTATCTTGATCTTGAGGTGCAATTTTGATCTGGTTATACCCACTGAAACCATCTAAAAATGAGAAAAATTTCTTGCCTGACAAATTATCCAACACTTGATCAATGAATGGTAATGGAAAGTGATCTTTTTGAGTAGCTTTATTTAAGGCTCTATAATCCATGCATACTCTCCATTTATCGTTTTTCTTAGGAACTATTACCAACGGGGAAACCCATTCACTATCTGATATAGGATATATAAACCCTGCATTGAGCAATTTTTGAAGTTCTTTGAGGATTTCTCTTAAATTAGGGTTCATTCATCGTTGAGTTTGGCAGATCGGTCGACAATCTTCCTTAATATATATTCGATGAGTACATAATTCGGGAGAAATTCCTTTCATATCTGTGTAATCCCATGCGAATGCTTCTTTATTTTTCAGAAGTAACTTCATTAATTGTTGTGTTTCAACGTCTGTCAGATTAGGGTTTATGTTTAGGGTTTTGCCAGGTTCAATTTCTACTGGTATGATTTTAGAAGAGATGGTGTTAGATGTTTGAGGTGGGCTTTCCAAGTTGAGGTTTTCTTGATTATCAGACTCCAATAGTGCAGTTAGTTGGTTATGAGTTTCTGGAGTCACGGAGGAGGGTTCACAAATAAAATTATTAATTACTTCATCCTCGATGGAGTCTTTAAGGCTTAGAGCTTGTCCGATAGTCAAAAGAGGTTGAGTAAGTTGATCATCAAAATCTACCCATACAGAATTATCATTATTAATCAGGGGTGTAGCGTGAGGGTAGAGGGTAAGCTGTTTAGTTTTGTATCCATTGGAAATTGTCATTGAACCTGATCTACAGCTGATAAAAGCGTCTGTTGTGGCTAGCCAAGGTCTGCCCAAAATTAGAGGGTGGGCCCCCAACTTTGTTTTGGGTTGCAGTACCACAAAGTCAGCTGGATAATTCCAGGATTCTACTGAGATACTGAGGTCTTCAATGACTCCTTCCGGTTTAATTGTGGATCGATCAACTAATTCTAGGATAGTTGGGGTGTCTTTGACTTCATTTTTCAATTGTAGCAGTTGTAAGGTTTCCAGAGTCATGATATTGATAGCGGCACCTAGGTCTACCAGGACTCGAGGGATTATCATTTTTCCAACTTGTACTGAAATGGTAGGGTGGCCAGGATCACCATATTTAACTAGGGGGGATTTACCTGACATTAGTGCAGACAAGTCTCCCATAACATGGACTGTGAGGGGATCCTTAATTTTCCTACCAGGATTTTTAACACAAATGTCTCGCATTGTCCTGGCATAGATTGGTACGTCTCAGAGTGCTTGTAGTAGATGAATTTTGACATACAAATTTTGTAATTCCCCTAGAAGATTGAAGGTTGGTGGCTCAGGCGTTTTAGTCAAAGCCTAAACGCTCAGGAAATGGTGGTTTTGTTGTTTCAGCAACATTGTTAGAGGATGATTGTACCTCTTCAGGTACATCATGCTTTTTTGTTTCCTCTTTATCAGAAGAGTTAACATCAGCTATGGTAGGTTCCACTATTCTCCCAGATCGTAAATGAATATCGTTGCATTGCGCAGGGAGAAGAGAAAGTGTAGGCTAGTTATGAATATCAATGCAATGCACAACTTTATTATTGAGGTTAGGGTTAGGTTGTACATGTAGCTGGGGTCTCATTATTTGATTGTTTGGTGGAGTACCTGATGGTAAGGAGAGTGGTTGAAGAAATTGTGATTGAGGTAATTGATTCGGGAAGGGGAGTTGTTGTCCTCTCCAATTTGGATTCCATTGGTTTTGATATGGTTGTTGTTTTTGTGGAGGCCAAGGAGTCCACATTGATGGATCAACAAAGGGTGGGTTAGTTTGTTGCATGGGTGGGTAATTCATTTGATTAGGGTATTGCATTTGATTATAGGGGGGGTAACTCATTTGATTGAAAGAAGGATAATTATTCCAACGATTAGAAGATGTAAATGGCATGTTAGGATTCATACCTTGTCCCCGCGGTTTCCATTGCCTTCTCTGTGTCAACAGATAGACATCTTCAACTTCTTCATCTGTTGGTTGTAATTCTTCCTTGATCCCTGGTAAATATGGACATTGTTGAGTTTCATGATCTTTATCACAGATGGTGCAGATTGGCTTTTTGTCCAATGGACATTCCCTTCATGGGTGCTTGTCTCTGCATTGAGAACAAAACATGGACATGGCTGCTTCTGCTTATGATTTCTTCTTTTGAATCTGCAGGGTGTCAATTTGTGAGGCAAAAGAGCTTAACATTTCAGTTTTGAAACCTTCAAGTAAATTACCTATCTAGGCTCTTGTTGCTCCCCCACTGGCTGATTTTTGGACTCTTGAAAATGTGGTGTCCCTGCTGTTTGATCTATTTCTTGAAGCTCCTCTTGAACATCTTTTGCATAAATTAACAATTTCATCGTATGATTCCTTAGATATGTCCCCTTTTCCAAGCATATTCATCATATCTAGACAATCATCCCTTACTCCTTTTAATAATATACTTTTGAGAATATCTTTACTTACATTGGGGTGACTGGATCTTTGTAGATTGTACTGTAGCCTTTCTACAAAGTCCTCCAGATTTTCATCCTCTTTCTGCATCATCTTAAATAGCTCCTCCCTCTTTTCTCTTGTTCGGAAATAGTCCTGGTATTTATTCAGGAATTTCTGTTTCATTTGGTCCCATGTTGTGATTACATGCCCTCCAAGACTCATGAATCATCTTAGTGCATTTCCTTTTAATGTTGCTGGAAATAGCTTTAACTTTTGAGCATTGGAAATGTAATCATAACTTCTGCATAATATGTCAAACTCAAAAAGGAATTCATCAGTATCTTCTGAAGACAAACCATGAAAATTAGGTAGTGCTGAGAGTGGAATTTTATTCATGGGGGCTACCCCTCTAGGAAGATCACCAATAGGAAATCCTAATGTAGAGAAAGAGTTTTCATCATTTACCTCTCCTTCAGGACCTGCCTGTTCTTCGTGATGCAATTCTTCATTGTGCTCATCCATATTTTCTTCTGTCTGCTCCCCTGCTGCACTTGCTCTGTCCTCAATGTCTCCTGCTGGTTTCTGGACTGTCTCAGGACTCCAAACTTCTTTTCCTATTTCAAAGTTTGCTTGAAATGAAGGCTGGGATTTTTGTTTCCGAAGGTTTGGTCGTTGAGCAACAGATTCAGACTTTGATATAATCTCGTCAATGTAAGTCTTTCCTCCTCCTCTTCTTCTGCCCTTGCCACCTGTAGGGTCAGTATCTTTGGGGTATCCACGTCCTCTCATGCAATCTTTGTATCTGAAAAATCATAAGTTCTTTTGAAATCTAAAATTACCTTCCCCGGCAACGACGCCAAAATGTTGGTCACTATAATTGCTTATTTAATTTAAACAATCAAGTGCTACATAAATTGTCAACCCAGGGAAGTCTGTTTATTTCAAAGGTAACCACGCACTATATATGCTCAATTTCAAAAGCAACCTAGAGTTGTAGTAAAGGAAACTATATTAATCACACTTGCCTTGAATGAACTGAAGTTCTAACTTGAATTACAGAAAAGCAATCTACCTATTGCAGAGCTCAAAGTTTAAAGAAAAGATTAATTGAAGAATCCTGGATTACATTAAAATAACACAAGATACTGCAACAGAAAAGACCAACTATTCTGTAACCAGAGAACATGACCCTATTCCCAAAGTAGGAATCTTCAGCACCTCTTTCCGATCATCACACTTCATGAACTTATTTCTTAACTGAAATAATGCACACTGAAGGCTATATAACTCCTAACAGAGAACATGACCCTATTTCCTTCCCAAAGAAGGAACCTTCAGCACCAGTCTCTGATTAGCACACTTATGGAAATAATTGAAGGCCAACTAATCCTAACAGAGAACAGGACCCTATTTCCTTCCCAAAGCAGGAACCTTCAACACCAGTCTCTGATTAGCACACTTATGGAAATAATTGAAGGCTAACTAATTCTAACAGAGAGCATGACCCTATTTACTTCCCAAAGCAGGAACCTTCAACACCAGTCTCTGATTAGCACACTTATGGAAATAATTGAAGGCTAACTAATTATAACAGAGAACATGACCCTATTTCCTTCCCAAAGTAGGAACCTTCAGCACCAGTCTCTGATTAGCAAGATTTCATAAATTCATCACACAAGATTGCTAACTAAAATGATTAACAGTTACTCAAGCGTGAAATTCATGAAAACAATGTAACGTTCAGTAAAACAGAGTTCAGTAGTGTTTCAACAAAGAAAAATTCATTAAAGTAGTGTTTCAGCAAGACAGAAATCAATCAAGGCATAAACAGAGATCACACTAACACACTATAAAACTAACGGGTGAATCTTGTGAAGAAGGTGGGCCCTCCCTTCTCACAAGATTCCCCTGGAACGAAGAGGCTAGAAAAGGATGCTCAAAACAGTCTTTTATTCATCTATCAATGTATCATATTATAATCTAAAAATGAAGTATGTCCTTCTCTGTAAAGATTTCTTAGTACCCAAAAACTGGAGATCCTCTCGAATGATGATTTCCCCTTATTTAAAGACGGAATCCCTTCGATAGAATTGATCAAAAATAATAGGTGTATATCTGAGTCCTATTCTTAGTCAGATCGACTTTGTAAACCGGAATAGGATATCCTAGTCTCCCGCAACATAATGCTATTACGAGTGTTGAGTGAGGTGTTTCTGTTACGGCTGGAGTAACATCTCTTTTTTGTTACTGCTGTTGTATGCTGTTTCGGCATCGCAAATCGCGGGTTGTTCCAGCCACGAGATTTGTGTTCTGATTGTTTCAGCACTTCTCAGGCAGTAGCGATGGTTGGTGCTTGACTCACGGTGCAACTGTTGTAGTCAATCTGTGTGAGTTGTTGTTGACCGCGGACTATGTAACGGATTCCTCTGTGTTTCAGCATCGTTGACCGTGGACTGTGTAGCATCTTCTGTGTTTCAGCATCGTCGGCCATGGACTGTGTAACAACTTCCTCAACATCGTTGACCATGGACTGTGTAACAGCTTCTGTGTTTCATCATCGTCAGCCATGGACTGTGTAACAACTTCCTTAGCATCATTGACCATGGACTGTGTAATAGCTTCTGTGTTTCAGCATCGTCAACCATGGACTGTGTAACAACTTATGTGTTTTAGCATCGTCGACCATGGACTGTGTAACAACTTCTGTGTTTCAACATCGTCGACCATGGACTATGTACAGCTTCTGTGTTTTAGCATCGTCGACCATGGACTGTGTAACAACTTCTGTGAGTTGTTGTTTCAGCAACAGGCCTCAAATGCTAATCTGCAGTTTGAACTGTTTCAACACTTATACATTTCTAATCAATGGTTAAGTATGAGAGTGATGTAAAATTATATGCAAAACAGATTAAACGTATAGTAAAGAGAAGAGAAGTTGTATACCTTTGGAAAGATAGGATAAAGTGATAATGTGAGTTTAAATGTGAGTGAACAAGAGTGTCATAGTGGCAAAAAGTATGGGCAAAAAGGTACATTGTGTGGTCCTAACATCTATATGGTAGACATAATGAAGATAAATATGGAATTTCCCTGTTAGTATCTCCATTTTTTCCTACTCACTTCGCTCATCCTCCACAAGTCTTTAGGCGCTCACCTCCAGGTTGTTGAGGCGGTTCAGAATACATGTGAGCACCTTCTCCTGGTCCTTGGTTTTTGTCTTGTTGGTTTCCTTCTAGTCTGCACACATATTACCTATAAACGTTTTTTTTCTCTAGGCTTCCTACACCGTCTTGTGATATAGGGTTGTTTGGGGCAGTGTGGCTCTTGGGTCCCTTATCCCCCCTGCTTCATGAGTTAGTTTTGTCCAATATTTTCCCCTGTGAGCATTTTTTATTTCTTGCTCCCATATTTTGATGATTGTCTTTCCCTTTGTATCAACCCACATGAGGAAGGTACTCTTTGCTTCCCTGGCCGCTTGTTCGATTCTTGTCATCCTCCGGGAACTTGGCAGAGGTTCTGTTCCCTGGGGACCTCTCTTGCTGCAGGTTTTCTTCATGCGTACCATCTTCGCTTGCATATGGTAGTTTTTACATTGGGTTCTTCTCATGTTTCACTTCACCCTTTTCTGGTATGTAAGGTGGCCCTTGTAATTGCTTTTCTCTAGTCTGTTTCTCTTTCTGTTATACCTGTTTTTATGGAGCCAACCCACCTGCAGTCCCGTCCTTGCCATCCTGGCCTGCTCATCAAGGTGGCTTTTTGGTTCATGTCCTCTGTTCTAGAGCGTGTGCACTTGATGGCCTTTCCGTAATCCCTGCACCAATGCATTGCCTTGTACACTGTACACCAGTCATTTCCCTACCCCGTAACGGTACTTGGGTGAGGTGTTCCTGTACTTGACCCTGGTGAACCTTTTCGTCCCTCGTACTTCATTGCCTACTGGTTATTTGTTCTTCTTTCCCATGGGTCACCCCTATACTTATTTCTATTGACAGGACCATGGTGTCCTTCCTTCGCCTGATGTGTGATCTGTACCTGCATTTGTAACCTGGTTTGATTGGTGGGCTATAAGATTCTTCCTAGAACCTACGTGCCCTTCAATTCCTTCTAGGCCTCCATTCTTGAAGTGATATTCCCTACTACTACTGTTGTCATAGTCTTTTGCCGCAAGTTGGGTGCAATCTGTTTGGAATCGACCTTGTGGTATGTTGCTCCAGATTTTTTCCAGTTTTGGACCTTCGTTATCCACCCCCTCATTCGCTACACTGTCTGCCAGTCCATTTGCTAACCTCCGAACCTAGCGCAACTCCACTGTGATCCCTGTTCGCAAGTGCTCCTGGATTTTTTGCAGTAGGTGTGCCAATCGCTAGTTTCTTTGGATTTTTCCCATTCTTGTGTTGTTTTGGAGTTTTCTTACTGTGTTGATCACCAGTGTAGAATCTCCTTCCACTATGGCGTTTTTCATCCCCTCCTGACTTAGAATATCCAGGCCAATCACGAGGGCTCTGAATTCCACAGAGTTGTTGGTTGAGTTTCCTAGACTCCCAGCATATAGCCAGAGGATGTTTCCTTTACTGTCCCTGATTAATCCTCCCAAACCTATTCGTCCTGGGTTGCCTTTTGCTGCCCCGTTGAAATTAAACTTGAGGGAGACTAAGGGTGGTGGCTTCCAGTTTCTCTCACCTACTTGGAGTTGCGGTGACACTCTGAACGGATTGGGGTTGTGGCCGCCATTCAGGTGGAAGGCCTCTAGGACTCAAGAATCCTAGTCAGTGGGTTGCACTCTACCTACCTGGCAGTTGCGGCTCTGCACCATATCTCGTGTCATGGATATTATTGTTTCCTTGATCTTCCCTTCGAGCCTGCTTTGGTTTCTGAAAATGCGCCGGTTCCTTTCCTTCCATATCGACCATATGATCATTCCTAGGATGAGTATCCAAGAGAGGTTCACCTCTTCTTGTTCATTGTAGTTCTCTTTCTAGATATTTATGGTTGCAACAATGTTACCTCAGATCCTGTTAGATTGGTAGAAGATACTTTCCGCCCAGTCCCAGAGATCTGCGGTGTAGGCGCATTCATCCAGGAGATGGTTTGTTGTTTCTTCCTGGGCTTGGAAGAGATAACATCTTGATGGACTTATGAATCCCCTTTTCATTAGGTTTTCCCAAGTTAGAATGCGATTGTGAAGTACTAACCGTTGGAATTTTTTTATCTTTATCCATTGGGGTTTGTTCCATAGCTTATCCCACTATTGCGTTGGGTCTTCTTGGTCCAGGTCCGCTATATAGTGTCAGACTTATTTCAGGTTGAATTCCCCACCGTATTTTTGTCCCCATATGAGCTGGTCATCACCTTTCGTGACTATTATTTTCTATCTTCACAGTTCCTTCTCCACCTCTTTTACTGTTGTTGCGAGTGGATCATTGTTTTGCAGAGTGATCTTTTCCCAAATTCTCCATTTGTTGTGGTCTATTTCCTTTTTCCAGTATTGGTAGACGTTAATTTTACCTTGTGCTATTAGCTCCTGTTGGAGTGCCTCTATGTATGGGTTCTCCATTTTCGGTTCCTGTTTCCAAGTGTCCTCCTAGAATCTGACTATTCTACCATTCCTTATTTCCCAGAAGTTGTGTGTCTGAATCCAGGATTTGTTGCGCCAGGCTAGGTTCCAGATGGCTGACCCTTCCCCGGTTCCTCTGAAGTGGATTTTGTCCTGGTAACGAATGTCTGGGACATACTTTGACTTCCATAGGTTTACCCAGTGTGTAGTAGTTTCCTTGACCCAGCGCCACTAGAGTTTCGCCCCGTAGGCATTATTGGTCACTTGTGGGTCCTGTATCCCCAAGCCTCCTTGTATTTTTGTCTTGCAGACTTTCTCCCAAGCCACTAGGGCCCATTTTTTTTTGTTTCCTTGCCTCGCCACAGGAATTCCCTTTGGATGGCTCTTATTTTTTGTAGAATCCCCTATGGAGTTAGGAAGAAAGACATCATAAAGGTTGGGATTACATTTAAAACAAACTTGGTTAGGATCAGTCTTCCGGGTATATTGAGAGATATATACGTCCAATTTTTAACCCGCTCCTGTAACTTGTTTATTACTCCTTCCCAAGTTTTCATTTTGTACACTTTGTCTGTTAGTGGAACCCCCAAGTACTTGGCTGGGAGTGTCTTCTGTTCAATTCCAAGAATGTTGGTCAAATTCCTTTGGATAGCTGGGTTGGTATTGAAGAAGAAGATCATTGACTTGGAATGGTTGATCTCAGCACCCGAGGCTTACCCAAACTCTTATAGGATTCGTTTGTAGGATTTAGCTTCCTTGACCATGGGGATGCCATGGAGTAGGGTATCATCCACAAACTGTTGGTGATTTGAAGTAGGGCTATTTTTGAAGGGTTTGAGACCTGGTATTTCCCCTGTTTCGGTTGCACTCTTTATGCTTCGGCTGGGGCCTTCCATCATCAGAATGAATAGGAAGGGGGATAGCGGGTATCCTTGTCTGATACCTCTCGTGGGCCAGAAGGGTTTGGCAAGGGATCCATTGATTAGTAGTGAGTATCTTGTTGTGGATACAAGAATGACAATCCAACTGATCCAATGATGGGTGAAACCAAAGGCTTCCAAGGTCTTGACCATAAAGTGCCAGCTAATTTTGTCATAAGATTTTTCTAGGTCTAGTTGTATTAGCATTCCCCCTCTCTTATGAAGCTTCAAGGTGTGAATGATCTCATGGGCCTGGATGATGTTGTTCATTATTTGTATTCCTTCCACAAAGCCTGACCATTCTTGTGAGACCAGTGTAGGTAGGAGGGGTTTCAGTCTATTTTCTATGAATTTGGATATTATCTTGTAAACCACATTACATAGCGCTATAGGTATGTACCGGTCAGGGGTTTTGGCTTCATTTTCTTTGGGGATTAGTGTGATCATTGTGGCGTTTAGTGCTTTAAAGATTGAGGCTGACCTTCTAGATTCCCCTACTGTTGAAAAGTCAACAAGAAACATGTGTCTAATTTACTTTTCCCTTAAATAAATTGGAAAATAAATATTAATCTATTATCTCATTTATAACTGAGTGAGTTGGAGTTGGGACAAAATAGTCAGTGTAGTTATGAGAGTTGTGAAGTAGTTTAACTCAGTTAAGTGAGTTAAGCCCAGTTGTATTAGTTGTAACTGAACTTACACTAGTGAGAGTTCAATGAATTAATTATTAATTAATTCAAAATCAGTGAACTCACATGCAACTGAAGATTCACCATGGTTAACTACATGCATCTCAGATCTAGTGGAGACCTAGTTGAGATAACATGTGAAAGGGAAAGTTTGGCTATCAGTTGTGATTTGAGTGAAGTGCACTCATGCAATCACACATGAAGTGGATATTCTCATGAGAATGTGAAAACTAGGTAATTCAAATTCATTGTGAGAATTCTAATTGCAGGGATTGTGCAGAGGAGGCAGGCTATTTGGAGACAGAAATTGGCACATGTATTTGCTGAATTTTTGTATGACAGTGTGAGACGATTGTATTGTACTGAGAGCTCTTGGATTAGAGTTTTGTATGAGATTGTTTCATGATCTGTGACATACATAATATAAGATAGTGGGGTTTTTTAGCTTTACGCTTTCCTGGAAAAACTTATGTGTTATGTGTTCTTGATATTTCACTTTGTGATCGTGGTTTAATTTCTGCAAGAATATTAGTAGAAGCGATTGTGTATTTAACAGTGGCATATAATTGTTAGATCAGGAGAATCACAGGAAATACTTAATTTGTATTGAAATTTCTACATGGTATCAGAGCCATGGAACTATGGAAGTGAGGTGCAAAAATTGTAGCATTTTCACAGGTCCCGTCTCTGGCAGCGTGCAAACCTTAGTACTGAAAACTACGCCCATTTCCGAGAGTATAAATTATCGCACCCTACTCAAAGGAGAGGTGCGAACCTCCCTTAGGATTCTCGCAGGTTGCTCAGAGGAGAGGTGCGAACCTCCCTCACCCCACTGTGCATTACAGTGCGAACTCCCTCAAAGAGTTCGCAGGCTAGACACTAGTGAGGTGAGAACTTCCCTCAGACTAGTAACTAGTCAAGTGTGAACCTCCCAGGGATAGAGGGATTGCAGCAGTTGATTTTGTGGTTGGATAAAATTTGAATTTGTAGAAGGAATTTCTTGGTGCTATAGTTGATTCAAGATCGAAATGGATTTCAATGGCTCAAGGTTGGAGTATGCACTCGAGGGAAGCTTGAACTACATTTCTTGGAAGGACAGGATGGAAGAAGTACTCGAAGACAATGGCTTGAAGGATTTCATTGACAGAGATGTTCCTAAGCCAGTTGCTACAGACACTACAAATCTTGATGCATGGAAAAAGAAAGTGGCAAAGGTGAGGATGATTCTATTGGAGGGAGTACGAGACAACATTGTCTCAAGTCTCCATGGGAAAACCACACCACATGCAATGTGGAATGCTTTGACGAATCTGTTCAAAAACAACATTGACCATAGGAAATTGGCGCTCAAAGATAAACTCAGGAAGATCAAGATGGAGAAGGGTGACTCCATTCCAAAATATCTAATGAAGTTTGTCCAATGTCGGGATGAGATGGGGAGTGCGGGAATAATAGTCGCTAATGATGATTTGGTGAACTTGGCTCTCCTAGGACTGCCCAAGAATTGGCACAGTTATCAAGACTCTGTTAATGGAAGGGAAAAATTGCCATATTGGGAACAACTATGGTCGGATCTAGTGTAGGACGATCTTAGGCAGAACACCAGAGATGGATCTTCATCAAAGCGTGATGATGAAGAGGATTGTGCTTTGACTGCCAAGGAAAGGAAAGGAAAGGATAAGAAATTCCATTCAAAATCTGAGTTTAAAGTCAAGAAGCTGGATTTGTCCAAAGTGAAGTGTTTTCATTGTCATGAACATGGGCATCTCACTACTAATTGTCCGCAGAAGAGGAAGAACAAGACAGTTGTTGGAGCTGCAACTGGTGAGGCTCTTGTCTCACAATTTGAACTTGAATTCTCTTTGATCGCATGCATGGCTTCAAGGGCATCATGATCAGTGTGGTATTTGGATAGTGGTGCTTCCTTCCACATGACGGGAGATAGAGAGTCTTCCAGTGACTTGGAGGAGAAAGATATCAGAATGCATATAGAGATGGGAGACGATGGACGATACAGTGCGACTGGTATTGGTACCATTACCTTTCAAAGGGAGTTAGGTAAACCATTTCAATTGAAAAATGTTATGCATGTTCCAGGTCTGAAGAAAAACCTGGTCTCAGTCGCAATGTTGGAGGACAAAGTCTATGATTTTACCTTCAGTGGTGGAAAAGACTACCTGCGACATAAAGCAATGGGTCAAGTCAAGAAGATAGGGATTTGATTTAAGAATCTCTACATGTTGGAGGTAGATGGTTGCGGTGCCATGATGGGAAAGGCAGAAAAAGTGGTGAGCCAGGATGAGGGAGAATTATGGCACAGGCGATTGGGCCTTCTTCATCATGGAGCCTTGAAGATCATGCAACAAATATCTACTGGAATTCCAATGGGAACACTTGCTTAGTTAGATCAGTGCAAGGGTTGCACCCTAAGAATGTATGTAAAGTCCACCTTTCATGGAAAGGAGAATCGTGCTTCGGTGATCCTAGAGAGAATTCACACAGACGTGTGTGGACCATTCTTGGTTGCTTCAACAACAAAACATAGGTATTATGTTGTTTTTGTTGATGATTTTTCTCGTAAATGCTGGATCTTCTTCATGCAGAAGAAGGATCAAACATTCTCAAAGTTCTGTGAGTTTAAAGCATTGGTGGAGAAAGAGTTAGGGAAGCAAGTGAAGGCTCTAAGGAGCGATAATGGTGGAGAATACATCTCTAACGAATTCAAATACTTCTGCAGCAAAGAAGGAATTCAAAGAGAACTCATAGTACCTCATAACCCATAGCAAAATGGGATCGCAGAGAGGAAGAACAGAACGATCGTGGGTGCAACATGAGCGATGTTGCATGATCAGGGCCTACCAATGCATTTGTGGGCAGAATCATGCAATACTACAATTTATGTGCAAAACCATTGTCCTCATAGAATACTTAGCATGAGTACACTTGAAGAAGCTTTCACTGGTAAGAAACCTTATGTTTCTCATTTTAAAATTTTTGGCTCATATGTTTTTGTGCATGTGACCAAGGATTCCAGGAAGAAGCTGGAACGCTGAAGTTGGGATATTTTTGGGGTACACAGAAACATCCCATAATTATCATGTGTATTTGCCTAATAGTAAGATGATTGTTATGCGACAGGATATAAAATTCGATGAGGGGAAAGTCATGTGATTGTCGCTTGAGAGGGATCTAGACTTGCATGCAGAAGAGGAACTATTGGTTCCCAAGGATGAGTCTCAAGATGTGGATCAACCACATGAGGAGGTTCATGGAGTGGAGGAAACCACTCATGCAGAGCCATCCATCAGAAATGGCAGAAAGCGCACCATGGAAGCTGACAGATTGAGACTAGATGTTGCACAGAATGTAGGAGCCCCTACTTCACAATGCAGACAGAGATAGTCTCCTAATCGATTTGTTGGATACATGGCTCTCATGAGAAAATGTATTGTGACTGAACCATCTTCCTTTCAGGAAGTAGTGCAGGATCCCACTTGGGTTGATGCTATGGTAGAGGAGTAGGACTCCATTGTCAAAAACAGTGCATGGGAAATTGTCCCAAGACCGATAGACAAATTAGTGGTAGGTTCGAGACAGATCTACAAGGTAAGGCAAGATGATGATGGGAGTGTGGAGAAATACAAGGCCAGGTTTGTGGCTAGAGGCTTCTCACATATCGAGGGGATAGATTATGATGAGACCTTTGCACTTGTTGCAAGGTACTCTTCCATAAGATCCATCCTTTCACTCTCAGCGCAGATGGGTTGGCGCATTCATCAGATGGATGTAAAAACTGGGTTCCTCAACGAGATCATTTAGGAAGAAGTGTACATTGAACAACTAGAAGGTTTTGAGACCTTTGACAGGGAGTCACATGTATGCAGACTCAAGAGAGCGTTGTATGGGCTGAAGCAAGCACCCCGTGCTTGGTACACTTGTATAGACAACTATTTCACTGGATTGGGCTTCACCAAAAGTGAAGCAGGTGCAAACCTATACCAAATTGTGGTGGAGGGTAAGCTCTTAATCATTGTTCTTTATGTTTATGATTTAATACTGACTAGTGATGAGCAGTTGATACACTCATGCAAGGATGACCTTGCAAAGGA
>ML816565.1:98192-122496 GCA_009831015.1 Picea engelmannii
AAATTTTGAAATTTACGCACCTCACTTTCGTGGCTCTGATACCATGTAGAAATTTCAATACCAATTAAGTATTTCCCAGATTCTCCTGATCTAACAATTATTTGTCACTTGTTAAATACAGAATCACTTCTACTAATATTCTTACGGAATTTAAACCATGGTCAACAATGCAATATCAATAACAAGAATCAATCAAACATAACACATATGTTTTATTGGGAAAGCATAAAGCTAAAAACCCCACTATCATATATTATGTATATCATGGATCATGAAAAAATCTCATACAAAAATCTAATCCAAGAGTTCTCATTACAATACAATTGTCTCACATTGTCATACAAAAATCAGCAAATACATGTGCCAATTCTCTGCCTCCAAATAGTCTGTCTCCTCTGCTCAATCCCTACAATGGATGAAAAATGAATCTTGTACTCTAGAATGCACATGCTCATGTGCATATCCACTGTGTGTGTGATTGCATGAGTGCACTTCACTCAAATCACAACTGATAGCCAAATTGTCCCTTTCACCTATTATCTCAACTGGGTCTCCACTGGATCTGACATGCATGTAGTTAACAGTGGTAAATCTTCAGTTGCATGTGAGATCACTGATTGTGAATTAATTAATAATTAATTCACTGAACCCTCACTAGTGCAAGTTTAGTTACAACTAGTACAACTGAGATTAACTCACTTAACTTAGTTAAACTACTTTACAACTCACATAACTACACTTATAATTCTGTTACAAATCCAAATTACTCAGTTATAAATGAGATAATAGATTGATATTTATTGTCTAATTTATTTAAGGGAAAAATAAATTAGACACACATTTCTTGTTGACTTTTCAACAAGAACCCGGAGGCAATTGCACCCAAAATAAATATTGAGATTGATCCTTCTGATACTCCAAACAGTTTGAATAAAATAACATATTCTATACCCCTTGTCGTTAATTTTCTGTCTACGCCATCCTCGCCAGAAGCAAAGGTTTCAGTTCGCTGAAACCTTGAAGAACATATTGTATACCCTGATTCGTCCCCTGTTTGTTCACATATCTATACATATTGTAAGTTTGAAGAAACCAGTCCACATTTTCCTTTCCCTCCTCTTCTAGAATTTGCATCTCCTAACAATCATTTTCCATATTTCCCTTCACCACATCCCGAGGAAGTTGAAAGTTCACCACTTCGGTCCCTAGAATTTTTGGAAAAACCTCTTTTTAATTCCCAAAGTTCATCCCCTAGACTTCCAATGGCTGTTGTTGGAGGAGGTGCTGCTAGAGATGGAGGAGAAGGTGGTCAAGGACCACCTCCACCCCATAGAAGTTTTGCCAAACTAGCTTCTAGATACGCCCCTTTGGTCCTTCCTCCCGTCCTTCACGATTTACCTGAAAATTATATGAAGAATTTACCAAAATGTACGGGAGAAGGCGATTTAAATGCCATAGAGCATACAACCTTTTTCGATTAGTTCGATGATATCCTCGACATTGAACATGAGGATGTTTATTCAAGTCTTTTAGTGCAAAATTTTCAAGGACAAGTACTAATCTGGTTTCAAGGACTCCCGGTAGGATCCCTACGGTCCTACGATGATTTAGAAAACTCTTTTTTAAGACAATGGGGAGAAAATAAAGACCATCTTTACTATTTGACTAAATTCGGGGCATTGAGAAAAAGGAATTATGAGTTGGTTCTTGAATTTACCCAAAGATTTAAAAAACTTTATCATAAGATCCCAGCCGAGGTTAAACCCTCTCAACCTGCAACAAAGGTAACTTTCGCAGGGGCTTTTGAACCCGATTTTTCCCTACTTTTAAGAGAAAGAAGATCCACAACTATGACAGGAATGCAAGATGACGCCATAGAAATCGAACAAACATGTTGACATATTGTAAATTAAAATCCAAGGTTGAGATAGGGACCAAATAATCTAAACACTTTAGGGAACAAGCAGGACCCTCCGGATCTAGGAGGTCTACAGAGGAAAAAATGGATGACATGGCTAAGATAATCAAAGATTTGTCAAACAAAATCTCCAAAATGGAACTAGATCAAGCCAAACCTCATCCATTGGCTAGAAAATATTTCAGGAGGAATCATAACCCCCAGACCCAACAAAGACAAGTAGAAAATGAAGATCAAAAAATCCAAGCCCCGTTTAAAACATAAATTTTTATAGGAGATGATATGAAAAATTATGAGGGGCTAGAAGAATATATAAACAACCTTAGTGATGAAGACCAAGAACCTCATTTAACTAAATAGGACTACGAAATATCTCTAGACCTAGAACCCTCGTTTAATAATGAAGAGAGTATAAATAATCTAGGAGAGCATGCATATCAAGGAATCACTGACTCCATAATGGGAGAACTTCAAAAGAAGTACAATTTAAGGCCCAGAGAAACTAATACTACAAGTGTTCCACCCAAAAAGATCCTATCAAGAAATAAAGCAAGCGAGGAAGTTGTTACTAAACCTCTAATTGAAAAACAAGTTGCCTGAACAAAAACAGTTGAAACCAGAGCAACACAAACTAAGAAGACATAGACTATGGAAGCACAAACTTCAAACAGAGAAGTCGAAAAAAAAACTGGAGGTTTCAGTTTAGAGAATGAAATAAATAAGATTAAAATCCCCATGCCTCTGGTTGAGCTTGCTAAGAATTCAATTTATAAAAAATAGATTGCTAAAATGATATTTTTTTCTGATGTTGAATCTCATGCAGACATGATCAATTTGCAAGATGAAAGACCGACAATTATGTTTGGTCCGCACATTGAAAGTACCAAGGATTCGATTTCTTTGTTTTATATTACATTGACTGTGCATGAACACTTACTTCACAATTGCATGCTAGATTTCAGGGCTTCTCATAACTTAATGCCTAAAGTTATTATGGAAAAGTTAGGCCTTGAAATCACTAGACCTTATTAGGACTTATATTCTTTTGATTCTAGAAAGGTTAAGTGTCTGGGCATGATCAAGGATATAGTAGTGAATCTTGCACAGATTCCTGTAAAGAGTATCCTTATGGATGTAGTCTTTGTTGATGTCCCTGCCAAGTATGGCATGCTTCTATCCAGGTCTTGGGGCACAAAATTAGGAGGATCACTTCAACTGGACATGACATATGCTACGATCCCAATTTTTGGTGGACAATTTACTCAACTGTATAGGGAGAATAGACTAGCATATACTGTAAGTGACCCCCAAAACCAAACAATTATACAGTCTATGTTGCCGATCATGATATAGGAAATTGTATTTTATCAATAGATGATGATTTTGAAGAATGTACAGAAGAAGAAAACAAAAAAGAGAAAAACCAAAGAAAAATGTAAATAGTAGAGGAGTATGGAAAATGTTTTTGATGGCGCTTCGTCCTACAAAGGGGCAGGAGATGGAGTATTATTTTTTGCACCTGGAGATGAGTAAGTCATCCCCTTTTCATACATATTACAATGGGAAATTGATTATGCAAATAATGTCTGTGAGTACGAGGCTCTGGTCTTAGGATTAGAAGCTGCTAGGAAACTAAAAATTGAAAATCTAATAGTCTATGGTGGTGCAGAACTTATTGTAAAACAAATAAAGTAGCAATATCAAGCTAAACATCCAAGGCTAAGATCATAAAGAAATTGCTCCTAGGATTTGATTGAGAATTTCTTCTCATCATTTAACATTCGTCACATTCCCATAATGGAGAATCAACATGTAGACTCTTTAGCCAAAGCAGTTGCGATGTTTATGCTGCCTATTGTCCTAAAGCTGAAGTATCATATAGAAATGAGACACAGACCTTCAATACAAAATAATGTGCAACACTGGCAAGTCTTTGAATATTATGAGAAAATTAAACAATTTCTAGAAATGGTTGATGAATTCTCTGAGACCCATATAGATCAAGAAAAAAAGAACGATCCTATCTGGATCATGCGGGAAGGAGAATATCCTAAAAAGTTCCAAGATAAGATCGTGAATCATCGAGTGCTTGTAATTAAGAACAATCAGATTCCAGAGGTATAATACCCTTAGAGAGCTTGTTTGACCAAGATGACATACCCTTGAAATCTACCCTACGACCTCAACCTGAGGAGGTTGAAGACTATGACATAGGAAGTAAAGAAGAGCCTAAGATAGTCAAATTATTTAAGTACCTTCTAGCCCAGGTGAGGAATAAATATGTTGAACTTCTTAAAAAGTATAAAGACGTCTTTGCATGGTCCTATTATGATTTAAAAACTTATGATACCTCTGTAATTGATCATAAGATTCCTTTGAATCATGGTATCAAACCTTTTAGAGAGAATTTGAGACAGATCAATCCTATCCTCTTTCCAGTAATAGAAAGATAAGTCAAGAAACTTCTTGACGCGAATATTATCATCCCACTTAAGTGTTCTGAATGGGTAGAAAATTTGGTACCTGTCAGGAAGAAAAGTGGATAAATAAGACTTTGTGTAGATTTTAAGAATATAAACTGGTCATCCCTCAAGGATAGCTATCCACTACAAAAAATGGATCATGTCCTAGAAAAAGTAGTTGGCGCTAACAAAATGTCTATGATCGATGGTTTTTCAGGATACAACCAAATTGTTTTCCATGAAGACAATAAAGAAAAAACTGCATTCACCACTCCGTGGGGAAATTTCATGTATGATAAAATTCCATTCGGTCTAATGAATGTAGGGGCCACTTTCTAAAGAGTGATGGATATAAGTTTCATTGGTGAGAGAGATAAATTTGTTGTTATTTACTTAGATGATCTAACAGTCTTCTTGAATTCTGATGTAGAACATATGGTTCATCTCAAACAAACCTTTGAGAAATGTCGAAAACTTGGTTTGTCTCTAAACCCTAAAAAGTCTCATTTTTCTATGCAAGAAGGCAAGCTTCTGGGTCATATAGTTTTGAAAGACAGAATCAAGTTTGATCCCAAGTGAATCGAGGCTATTGACACAATAAACATTCCTAGAAATAAAAAAGAGATCAAGTCGTTTTTAGGAAAAATATTTTTTTGAGAAGGTTTATCCCTAACTTTGTTGAAATTGTCAAATTAATCACAGATATGTTGAAGAAATACAGTGAAATCAAATGGACTGCCGATGCCAAAGAGTCTTTAGAGTGAGTTAAGAATGCTATAAGTGAAGCTCCAATATTAGTTAGTCCTGACTATACTAAAGAATTCTTGATCTTTTCTTTCGCATCAGAACATATTATCACAATTGTACTCCTGCAAAATAATGAAGAAGGTTTCGAGCATCCGATAGTGTTTTTAGTAAAAGTCTCAGAGATGCCGAATCAAGATATGATATACTGGAAAAACAAGCTTACGCGATGGTGAAATATCTCAAATATTTTAGGACACATGTGTTGCATTCCAGGATAATCACTTATGTGCCAACAAGCTCTGTCAAAGATATCTTGGTACAAAYRGACAGTGATGGTAGGAGAGGTCAGTGGTTAGCCAAAATTCAGGAGTTCRATCTGGAAGTAAAACYGACCAAGCTGGTCAAAGGTTAGGGTCTGGTGAAATTATTAGTAGAATCAAATTTAAGAGCACTCGAGATAAACCACCTGGAATCACATGGATATATCTCAGACATAGAGGAACTTGATAATCAAACCCTTGCAGTCCAGATCAAGGATAAATTTTGTTCCTCAAATTGGTATCGAGATATAGTTTCGTACCTCCTCACCCTTCAATGCTCGAGCAACATAACTCCATCCAAGGAAAGAACATTAAAGCTACACGCAGTTAAATACTGTATTATTGAAGGTCAATTGTACTGAAAAGATCCTCTAGATTTCTTGCTACATTGTTTAACATAACCTAAAACAAAGGATTTCATAAATTAATTTCACAAAGGAGTGTGTGGAGGACATCATGCCTGGAGGGCCACAGCCTACAATATCCTAAGAGTCGGATATTATTGGCCAAATTTATTTACCGATGTGAATGCCAAGGTCAAAGCATGCAACCCCTGCCAATTGTTCTCTGGAAAAAAAAATCCCCTTTCTCTACCTTTAGTCCCAGTAAAAAAAGAGGTTCCTTTTCAACAATGGGGTCTGGAATTCATCAGAGAAATTCAACCACAGTCAAGCACCCAACATAAATGGATTTTATTGGTTACCGATTATTTCACGAAATGGGTTGAATCCATTCCAACTCATAATGCCACAAATTCGGTAGTTATAAACTTTTTGGAGGAGAACATCCTATCCAAATTTGGCTGCCCTCGAAAAATAGTTACAGACAATGCCCAAGATTTCAAATCCATGGCAATGATAAGTTTTTGTTAAAATTACAACATTGTGCTGGGGAATTCTACAACCTATTATCCTTAGGGAAATTGGTTGGCCAAATTGTCCAACAAATGTTTGATGAATATAATCAAGAAATTATTAACGAAAAATAAGAAGGCTTGGAACGTTCACCTAAAATACGCCTTATGGGAAAACCTAATCGACACTAAGAAATCAATAGGTACGTCTCCTTTCCAAATGGTTTATGATACCAACATTGTCCTCCCTATGAATCTTGCTCTTCCAGTGATGAAGTTGTGTCAAGATGAAAACGAAGAGCCAAATGACGTGACGAGGAGGATAAACCAAATTATCGAAGTCCAACAGAACAGGGCCGAAGTTGATGACAGACTTCAAAAATACCAAGATAGTATGAAAGCCCTTTTCGATAAAAAAGCGAAAGACGGGGAGTTATTTCCTGGTGATCTAGTTTTAAAATGGGATGCTAGAAAGGAAGATGCAGGAAAACACAACAAGTTTGATCATGTCTAGTTCGGACCATTCAGGATTGCAGCTATAGAGGGAAAGAATTCATTCATACTCGAAAATCTTGACGAAAAAACTTTTGATGCCCCTATCAATGGGCGCTATCTAAAACATGTTATGAAATAATCATGTTTCACATTGCCATTGTATATATTGGTTTGGTTTCTTGTTTAAATTTTCAATTTCGTTTTCCTTCGTACAGTATCTAAATTTCACTTTTTTCATTCGATATCATAAAAGCAAAATATAAAAATATCGGTAGTACGCATCATTTCTATTCTGTGGAATTTTCTAATTATTTCTTCTTATACTCTTGCAGAATACTTATTATCAGAAGAGAAATAAGGAGGTATCAGAATCCAATGCTTGGTTTTCAAAATATTTGTTTCTCTCAAAACAGGTGATGAATTAATGATTGGTTTGGTTGAAAATATAAATGAAATCCGAGGTATGAATTTATATGCTTATTGTTCAACCTAAAATGCTAAAAAAGATATCTTATCAGATATTAACAAGGTTCTACTCATGTAAATATAATCACCTGATCAAAGATCAGAAAGATATAAATCTCTAGATTTCTGAATCAACTGAAAAATGAAACAAAAATGAAATAAAAAGAAAAGAAAATAAGAATAAAAGAGAAGCTTGATAATCAAGAAGTGAACTTATGTGGAAATGAAATCCCTTTTCAAACCCTCTGACTCCTTGTTTTGTTTTCATTTTTCATATAGCTTTCACTCTATCCTAATTTTCACTGCCTGGCCTTAAGTCTTCATAGAAAGAAAGAATTTTTCCTTGACTCAAAAAGCTCAAAAACATATCTTCAAAACAATATTAGGAGAGAATATTTAATTTCCTTTGATTTTAACTGGAAAAAAAAAGTATGTCTAGGCTAATCATGATAGCTTTATCTCTTCTCACAGATTTAAACTGATTAGTTCGCTCAAGGAAAATACCTGGAAAATAATAATTCCCCATAATATATTCCCTATAGGAATAGAGGTATTGAAGATCGAGAGAGATTTAGCTTAGAGTACAATAAAAAACTATTGACAGAACTTCATTGTCAAATCTTAAGAAAATATCATCCCTATATGATACATACAAATTAATTGCCCCCACTTCAAAAATATAAAAAATATAAGATAGATGGTGGAAGGAAATTCACAAATTGATTTCCCCCATCTAGTCCAAGACAAATGGTGAAAGGAAATTTGTAAATTGATTGCCCCCATTTTGTCCAAAAGAGATGATGAAAGGAAATTCATGTAATGATTTCCCTCATCTCAAATAAAATGCAAAATTGCTAAATGAAGTGGTGTAAGGAAATTCAATGGGAGATGTAGATAACTTCACTGGGGTATTGAACAAGCTCACTGGAAGTGAAGCAATATCTATGATATCTATAAGACTGTCATACATGTATAAACATACTATGGTGACTAGTTCTCTTTCTGGTAATATTTACATTCTAAATTGACAAGGGATTCCCTGAATAAATCATTAAAATTACTTTGCCTTGATGCGAACGAAATCGACCAAAGTATGATCATTCGGTTAATTTTTTTTTGATTATCTTAAACAAATCTGAACTCAGTTTCAGGAAAAGGAAACTATTAATAGCCTAACTTGAGGTAAATAAATGATTATGTTTCGAAGGTTTTCTGAGACTTGGTTGAAATCTGATTTTTCTCCAAGGGTGTTTACTAGAAATACAGTGATGACTCCATTCACCCAATAAAGGCACTTGGTCTACTGATCTTCCACGCCTCGCAGAGAGACATGATCCCCAGATGGATCCTATGTTGGAACATTTATAATCCTATAACCTTGAGCTTTAAAACAAAAACATCTTTAGTTAAATCGTAACAAGGCACATGTGATATTCGTTGTTGATGGTGTTCCTTAGTTGATCTGACGATCCTAAGATCTTCAGATTTGTGGAGCTGCCTGATTATTAAATAGCCAAATGACTAAAAGGTTTCTTCAAAGTTTCGCGCTTCGGGCATTTCGACAAGTCATAACCTTAAAAACCCTAAAACCTGAAAGAATCCATTATCAATCTTTCATAAACTTTCGAAGGACACAAGGCATAATAGACATGTATCTTTTGAATCTTCCCTGGGTTGACATGTGGCATCCATTTTCTACATTTTTCCTCTAGAGATTCATACGAATATAAGTAACACATGGCACCCCTTGGTCTCGACACGTCATCTAAAATGACGTCACCCTCGACATGTCACTACAGGTAATGGCCCTTCAAAAATATAATGATGAGCTAAATTGCAAATCCACGAAGCAGCAAAATACTGAAATATTAAATCTTAATCAGTTAAGTTAATCTTGGTTAAAAGATAGTTAATAACTTCGCACTTCATAAGTTCAGACGTTTATCATACATCACATATTGAAGTCTCCAAAGTCCGAACTTCTGAAACAATTCAAACTTAAATGGGTTTAATTAAAGATGAAAAATGATTATCCAATAATTAATCATTTCGTGGTTTCAGGTTTCGGCGATTATATCTTGAGCTACTGTTAAAAATCTCGAAGTCTGAATACCCGAAAAGACTTAAAGTTAAAAATGATTAATTGATGTTTTAAAAACATATTATCTCGCAATTAATCTTTCGTGAATTTGTGATTCGAGAATTTTCAAACCTATTTCATCCAATTCCCCGATTGCGAACCACCAATATTAATGGCATTAATCACAAATCAACGAAAATGATTTCAATATAGATTGTAGATCGCCACCTAGATTTTATCATTAAGGTAAATAAATTTATCGTCAGTAAAGGTATTCTCAGATCAATACACTTGAGGTGAATAAGAATATTTGATTTTGAATTCCATTTTCATCCTTACAGAATAACAAGTTTTAGCCAACTGAGAAAGCTCACACATTCCCCTGTAACAGGTAACCCAGTTCCGATTTCATCAATATGATGGCTCCACGAAAGATGGCTAAAGTAGCTGGAGAAAAAACAAATCCGAACACAGATGTTCTGTCAGACACATCACTGAGAGCCATAGATATTGTAAAATATTGGACACAAGTGTTTGATATTCTAGACCATGAGTTTATAAATTACCCAGAGGATTCAGGTGACAAAGTGAGTGAAACCCATGAAACTAAACTCAGGGATATAGCTCAGTCAGGGCTACAAAAAATAGCAGCGTGACCAAGACTCATGATGTATAATGACATGATAGGATGGGTCCTGGAAAACGTCGACATTTCAACTAGAAGCATTTTCAACTCACAGAAGGTTGTTGTTGGGTCTTTTCGATGGAAACACATACAAGTAATGTATAAACTATCCACAATTTTTAAATATAATTACAACGTTGCATTCATGCTGGAGTTCGAGAAATGTAAGCAGTATGATAAAACCTACCCTTATTTAATTAAGGACTGGTGGGGGCACCAGGAAAAATTCAGATCCGACACTCATGGCATTTATTCCACAACATCGTTAGAAGAACATATGGTTTATGTGGCTATGATGTTATGTAGGATATTCGAGAAGAAGGACTCCACCCACTTCTCATTGGCATGGGTACCAATTATGAACGAAGTAGTCGAGGGTTACTCTTTCATCTGGGCCAATATGTTATCAGACAACCTCACTAAGGAAATCACAGAGTACCAATTGGAAAATTCCAAAGGGAAACCTGCCCCTTTTTATATGTCAGCATACATCATGGATGTTATTTTCTTTATGACTCATTTCCCTCTGATGAGCTGGAGATGGACTCCAACCAATGTTGAACCTATCCATTTCTATCACTCCAAGATGTGGGAAGACAAATGCAAAGATTTCTTCTATGAAATTTGTCATTACGTAGTGGTGCCTATTCATATCGCCTTATACGGTTTCCCACCTCCTAGAATTTCAGACAAAATCATGGAAAACCTGGGCAAAATAGCTGACTGGTACATCGAAGAAAATTTTTCCTACATCAGGGTTTTCGGGTGCTCAGTCCCCCCCCCCATGCTCTCCCAAAGTTTTTACCATATCGGTTGGTATGCCGAGAAGTGGCTTATCAGACCGTGACAGGGGGCATTAGTAAGGAATTAAAAGCGACCCAGAAAAAGGTATGACGAACCTTCCCTCTTCAGGTTGGTATGTTTTCATTGTTAGACTTCGACCATTCTAAAGTAGAGGATATGTATCTAGAAGATGTCAAGTTAGTTGAAATTGAGTTTAAAAGGAACGATCCATAGAATATCATGGAAAATCACTTGGATCAATACAATTTAAAGAAGTATGTGCATGGATAATTCATGTGGGTAGAGGATCTAGGGTTTGACAGTCGCAACCACAACAGAGAGCAGCATGAGATCCAAAGGGGGGGGGGTAAGGGGACCCCCTCATACAAACAGGTAGTGGTGGACGGATGGAAAGTGCCAAGTGGTGTATCTTTCAAGGCACCAACAACGGGAACCTTGGGATCAGACCTAGGAAAACGACAATAAAGAAACCAGGACAAAACCGAGAGCACAAGAGAAGAAGATAAGGAGACTTAGAGTGAGACGCAAGAGACTGTGAAGGCCAATGGGACAAAAGGGAACAACCCGTGCAAGCCCAAAACAACAATGATACCCAAGGTTATACTAGAGGACCCACAAACGCAACTCTAAAGGGACCAGATGAAGATGCATGCGCTCATATGCAAGTTCATGGGGTTATGGCCACAGAGAGAACTCTACGCAACTGGATCAAATATCAATGGAAGCCAAATGGAGAAGTGGAGCTCCACTTGGGCTCAAAAGGTTTCTTCACAGCAGTCTTCATGAATTTGGAGAACAGGGATAGAGTCTTCGAGGGAGGTCCATACTTCCATGCCTCAGCTGGGTTGTACATGCAACGGTGGAAAGAAAACTTCTCCACAGAAAAATAGACGTTCAAAAAGGTACCGGTCTGGCTAATATTATATTCATTACCCTTAGACTACTTGTTTCCTTCCACTTTTGAAGCAATAGGAAACAAACTGGGGAAATATGTGAAGACTTCAAAAGCCACCCTAAAAGTAATATACACATCGTACGGAAGAATCTGTATAGAGATGGACATTTCTGGAGCATTCCCAGAAGCCATAAGTCTGGAATTCAGGGATGAGGAATGGATCCAAAACATAGATTACAAACAGATCCCCTTTAGATGTAGAATATGCCACGAACACGACCACCTGATCAAATAATTCCCTCTTAATAAAAAGAAGGAAGTGAAAAACCCTAAAACATAGCAGGATGAGGAAGGTTTTATAACACCGAACCCTAGAAACAGAGAAAATAAAAAGCATAATAAAACCTCAACAGGAAATAACCAGGAGACCCAAAAAAACTTGGACAGAAGGGACCAAACAAATAAAGGGGTAGAAGATGAAAATGACTTGGTAAAATCTCAAGAAGTCAGAGAACAAGAAACAAAAGAGCCTACTGACCAACCAAGTAACAAGACAGCACAGGGGAGTTGCGCAACCCTGATGGATGGAGAAATAAAAGATGACAACACTACCATTCAATATGTAGAGGGAGATGCGGAGATGACCACGAGTGAAGTAGGCACAAAAGACCTTGATATTAGGGACCTAGTGGAAAGAGAAGCGATAGACCTTCCAAACATATTGGAGCAATGGAAAAGGTAGGGAGTCGACAACGTACCAACAGAGAAACTTGACCGTATCTAGTACCTGTTTCTCCTACAGGAGGAAGCCAAAGCCAAAGGACAAAAATGCACACACGGGGAGATAGGACACCTAGGAGTCAAAGTTGGCGAGGTACTACCACAACTATCACCCAAGTAGACGAGGAGGAAAAAAGGTAGGAAATTAAACAGTGTATCCCTATAGGAGCTAGGAGCGCTACTAATAAATTGGGGTAAGATCAAGAAACTCTTTCCCAACTCCCCCCCACATGTTTAAATGAAGGTCATAACTTGGAATATAAGAGGCCTAAACAACCCAAGAAAGCAAAGAATCCTTAGGAAAAAACTCAAGCAGGAACAACCAAATCTATGTTTCATTCAAGAGACAAAATGCACTACAGAAAGAGTGGAGGCAATCAGTAAACAACATTGGTGCAAGTACAATATGGTAGCCATCGAAGCCCACCAAATGGCAGGTGGAATTATCACTTTGTGGAACCCACAAATTCTAAATCTAATAGCAGTCGAAGAAACCAAGCACACCCTAACAGTACGCATGAAAATCAT
This sequence comes from Picea engelmannii, assembly GCA_009831015.1. Lineage (NCBI taxonomy): Eukaryota > Viridiplantae > Streptophyta > Pinopsida > Pinales > Pinaceae > Picea > Picea engelmannii. The sequence goes on from ML816565.1 coordinate 111,225, forward strand.
TGAAAACGCGGAGGAGATTCTCTGCACTAATGTGTATGGGCCCCAAGGCACAGAGGAAAAGAGAGGAATGATCTGAGACCTAGAATATATAAAATCCTGATCCATTAACCTCCATTGGATCCTGGCAGGGGACTTCAACATCATCACCTCACTTGTGGAGAATGAAGGAGGTACAAGAAGATTGGATTGGGATGCGGATGATTTCTCAAAGTTCATAGACATAGCAGAGATGGTAGATCTTAAAAATAAGAATGGCCAGTTCACCTAGAACAATAAACGGATGAACCAGTTTCAGGTAGCAACAAGACTCGAAAGATTCCTTATATCGGAGTCAATCATTATGCAGGGGCTAACCTTAGATTGCAACATCCTTCCCTAGGGGGGATCTGATCACTGGCCAGTGAAACTAGAAGCAGGTTTCCAAACAACACCAAATAACAGACCCTTCATATTTGATAAATTCTGGATTGAACACCCGACTTTCAAGGAAATAATCAAATAGTGGTGGCGGGAGGAGAAACTAGAGAAAGGGACCAGGATGTTCCAACTTTATAAGAAACTTAAGTACATAAAAAATAATCTCAAAGAGTGGAACAGGGACACCTTTGGGAATATAAACCAAGATAAAAGCAACTTACAAGGAAAAAAGAAAAACTCCAAGAAACCTGCATGTTGGAAGGCTATACGGAGGACCAGAAAAAGGAAGAGATCCAGATGACCCAAGATTGGGAGGCGCGATGCTAGGAGGAAGAAACACTCTGGAAAAAAAAGTCTCTCATTTGATGGCTAAAGGAAGGAGAATAGAACACCAAGTTTTTCCATAAAACAACCATGGCCAGAAGAGACCACAAGAAAATCTTGAAGATCAAGGACCAAGATGGAATCGAGCATGAATCACATCAGGAGATCGAAACCTCTCTGGTTAATCACTTCCATGGGATAGCCTAAGAACCCCTCCAAGACAGAATGGATGTCATTCAAAGGATAACCTAGCATATTCCATGCCTGGTCACAAAGGAACAAAACATCTTCCTAAACAAACCTATCACCACGGAAGAAGTTGACCAGGTGCTCCAGGAAATTCCCTATGGGAAAGCCCCGGGTCCAGATGGCTCCACAGTGGAATTATTCAAAGCCTATTGGGAAATCGTCAAACATGACGTTTATAAGGTAGTAGATGTAGAAATTTCAATACAAATTAGGTATTTCCTGCGATTCTCCTGATCTAAAAATTATATGCCACTGTTAAATACAGAATCTCTTCCACTAATATTCTTGCAAAAATTAAACCACGATCATAAACTGAACTATCAAGAACACATAACCCATAAGTTTTTCCGGGAAAGCGTAAAGCTAAAAAACCCCACTATCTTATATTATGTATATCATGGATCATGAAACAATCTCATACAAAACTCTAATCCAAGATCTCTCAGTACAATACAATCGTCTCACACTATCATACAAAAATTCAGCAAATGCATGTGCCAATTTCTGTCTCCAAACAACCTGCCTCCTCTGCACAATCCCTGCAATTAGAATTCTCACAATGAATTTGAATTACCTAGTTTTCACATGCTCATGAGCATATCCACTGCATGTGTGATTGCATGAGCGCACTTCACTCAAATCACAATTGATAGCCAAACTGTCCCTTTCACCTTTTATCTCAACTAGGTCTCCACTGGATCTGACATGCATGTAGTTAACCGTGGTGAATCTTCAGTTGCATGTGAGTTCACTGATTTTGAATTAATTAATAATTAATTCACTTAACTCTCACTAGTGTAATTTCAGTTACAACCAGTACAATTGGGCTTAACTCACTTAACTGAGTTAAACTACTTCACAACTCTCATAAGTACACTGATTATTTTATCACAACTCCAACCCACTCAGTTATAAATGAGATAATAGATTAATATTTATTGTCCAATTTATTTAAGGGAAAAGTAAATTAGACACATGTTTCTTGTTGAATTTTCAACACTCCCTCTCAACAAGAAAGGGATTATCCTTCACCCCAATCCTGTCTCTATGATATTCAAATTTGCTCCTGGTGAGCGCCTTCGTCAGAATGTCTACATCTTGATCTTCCATAGGAATGTATTGAAGAAACATGATCTTCCACTGCACACAATCTCTGAGATGATGATACCGGATATCTATATGCTTAGATATATCATGAAACACAGGATTAATCAATAGTTTAATGCAACTCTGATTATCACAATGAATCATTGTCGGATCCAAATGAGAACCAAACAAACCAACCAAGATCTTTCTCATCTAGATAGCCTCACATGCAGCTTGCCTCGCTGCCATGTATTCCTCTTCCGCTAAGCTAAGTGCCATGGATCTTTGTTTCCTGTTGTACCAAAAACAGTTGTAGATCCGATACTAAAGATCCCCCCTGATGTGCTCTTTCTTTCTGTTCGGTTGCCTACCCAATATACATCTGTGAAGCCATGCGACTTCACCTCATCCATCTGTCTACACCATAATCCATACTCAGATGTTCCCTTCAGATATCTCAGGACATGCTTACCTGCCTTCCAAAAGAGTTTGGTAGGCTTAACCATCGCTTGACTTAGTTGGTTAACTGCATAGAAAATGTCTGGTCTCGTGTTCATTAAATACATTAGCAAACCTACTAACTGTCGATAGACAGTAGCATCCACTACTTCTCCAGAAGTAGCATTCTCTTTCCTCCAGTTTCCTTGAAGAGGAGTATCCATGGGTTTGTAGCCTTCCATGTGAAACTTACCCAGTATCTCCCTTGCATACTTGCCTTGAGACACAAAAAGTTCACCATCTCACTGCCATATTTACAATCCAAGGAAATAATGAAGAAGGCCCAAATCCTTCATCTCGAAATCCTTTGCAAGGTCATCCTTGCATGAGTGTATCAACTGCTCATCACTAGTCAGTATTAAATCATAAACATAAAGAACAATGATTAAGAGCTTACCCTCCACCACAATTTGGTATAGGTTTGCACCTGCTTCACTTTTGGTGAAGCCCAATCCAGTGAAATAGTTGTCTATACAAGTGTACCAAGCACGGGGTGCTTGCTTCAGCCCATACAACGCTCTCTTGAGTCTGCATACATGTGACTCCCTGTCAAAGGTCTCAAAACCTTCTAGTTGTTCAATGTACACTTCTTCCTAAATGATCTCGTTGAGGAACCCAGTTTTTACATCCATCTGATGAATGCGCCAACCCATCTGCGCTGAGAGTGAAAGGATGGATCTTATGGAAGAGTACCTTGCAACAAGTGCAAAGGTCTCATCATAATCTATCCCCTCGATATGTGAGAAGCCTCTAGCCACAAACCTGGCCTTGTATTTCTCCACACTCCCATCATCATCTTGCCTTACCTTGTAGATCTGTCTCGAACCTACCACTAATTTGTCTATCGGTCTTGGGACAATTTCCCATGCACTGTTTTTGACAATGGAGTCCTACTCCTCTACCATAGCATCAACCCAAGTGGGATCCTGCACTACTTCCTGAAAGGAAGATGGTTCAGTCACAATACATTTTCTCATGAGAGCCATGTATCCAACAAATCGATTAGGAGACTATCTCTGTCTGCATTGTGAAGTAGGGGCTCCTACATTCTGTGCAACATCTAGTCTCAATCTGTCAGCTTCCATGGTGCGCTTTCTGCCATTTCTGATGGATGGCTCTGCATGAGTGGTTTCCTCCACTCCATGAACCTCCTCATGTGGTTGATCCACATCTTGAGACTCATCCTTGGGAACCAATAGTTCCTCTTCTGCATGCAAGTCTAGATCCCTCTCAAGCGACAATCACATGACTTTCCCCTCATCGAATTTTATATCCTGTCGCATAACAATCATCTTACTATTAGGCAAATACACATGATAATTATGGGATGTTTCTGTGTACCCCAAAAATATCCCAACTTCAGCGTTCCAGCTTCTTCCTGGAATCCTTGGTCACATGCACAAAAACATATGAGCCAAAAATTTTAAAATGAGAAACATAAGGTTTCTTACCAGTGAAAGCTTCTTCAAGTGTACTCATGCTAAGTATTCTATGAGGACAATGGTTTTGCACATAAATTGTAGTATTGCATGATTCTGCCCACAAATGCATTGGTAGGCCCTGATCATGCAACATCGCTCATGTTGCACCCACGATCGTTCTGTTCTTCCTCTCTGCGATCCCATTTTGCTATGGGTTATGAGGTACTATGAGTTCTCTTTGAATTCCTTCTTTGCTGCAGAAGTATTTGAATTCGTTAGAGATGTATTCTCCACCATTATCGCTCCTTAGAGCCTTCACTTGCTTCCCTAACTCTTTCTCCACCAATGCTTTAAACTCACAGAACTTTGAGAATGTTTGATCCTTCTTCTGCATGAAGAAGATCCAGCATTTACGAGAAAAATCATCAACAAAAACAACATAATACCTATGTTTTGTTGTTGAAGCAACCAAGAATGGTCCACACACGTCTGTGTGAATTCTCTCTAGGATCACCGAAGCACGATTCTCCTTTCCATGAAAGGTGGACTTTACATACATTCTTAGGGTGCAACCCTTGCACTGATCTAACTAAGCAAGTGTTCCCATTGGAATTCCAGTAGATATTTGTTGCATGATCTTCAAGGCTCCATGATGAAGAAGGCCCAATCGCCTGTGCCATAATTCTCCCTCATCCTGGCTCACCACTTTTTCTGCCTTTCCCATCATGGCACCGCAACCATCTACCTCCAACATGTAGAGATTCTTAAATCAAATCCCTATCTTCTTGACTTGACCCATTGCTTTATGTCGCAGGTAGTCTTTTCCACCACTGAAGGTAAAATCATAGACTTTGTCCTCCAACATTGCGACTGAGACCAGGTTTTTCTTCAGACCTGGAACATGCATAACATTTTTCAATTGAAATGGTTTACCTAACTCCCTTTGAAAGGTAATGGTACCAATACCAGTCGCACTGTATCGTCCATCGTCTCCCATCTCTATATGCATTCTGATATCTTTCTCCTCCAAGTCACTGGAAGACTCTCTATCTCCCGTCATGTGGAAGGAAGCACCACTATCCAAATACCACACTGATCATGATGCCCTTGAAGCCATGCATGCGATCAAAGAGAATTCAAGTTCAAATTGTGAGACAAGAGCCTCACCAGTTGCAGCTCCAACAACTGTCTTGTTCTTCCTCTTCTGCGGACAATTAGTAGTGAGATGCCCATGTTCATGACAATGAAAACACTTCACTTTGGACAAATCCAGCTTCTTGACTTTAAACTCAGATTTTGAATGGAATTTCTTATCCTTTCCTTTCCTTTCCTTGGCAGTCAAAGCACAATCCTCTTCATCATCACGCTTTGATGAAGATCCATCTCTGGTGTTCTGCCTAAGATCGTCCTACACTAGATCCGACCATAGTTGTTCCCAATATGGCAATTTTTCCCTTCCATTAACAGAGTCTTGATAACTGTGCCAATTCTTGGGCAGTCCTAGGAGAGCCAAGTTCACCAAATCATCATTAGCGACTATTATTCCCGCACTCCCCATCTCATCCCGACATTGGACAAACTTCATTAGATATTTTGGAATGGAGTCACCCTTCTCCATCTTGATCTTCCTGAGTTTATCTTTGAGCGCCAATTTCCTATGGTCAATGTTGTTTTTGAACAGATTCGTCAAAGCATTCCACATTGCATGTGGTGTGGTTTTCCCATGGAGACTTGAGACAATGTTGTCTCGTACTCCCTCCAATAGAATCATCCTCACCTTTGCCACTTTCTTTTTCCATGCATCAAGATTTGTAGTGTCTGTAGCAACTGGCTTAGGAACATCTCTGTCAATGAAATCCTTCAAGCCATTGTCTTCGAGTACTTCTTCCATCCTGTCCTTCCAAGAAATGTAGTTCAAGCTTCCCTCGAGTGCATACTCCAACCTTGAGCCATTGAAATCCATTTCGATCTTGAATCAACTATAGCACCAAGAAATTCCTTCTACAAATTCAAATTTTATCCAACCACAAAATCAACTGCTGCAATCCCTCTATCCCTGGGAGGTTCACACTTGACTAGTTACTAGTCTGAGGGAAGTTCTCACCTCACTAGTGTCTAGCCTGCGAACTCTTTGAGGGAGTTCGCACTGTAATGCACAGTGGGGTGAGGGAGGTTCGCACCTCTCCTCTGAGCAACCTGCGAGAATCCTAAGGGAGGTTCGCACCTCTCCTTTGAGTAGGGTGCGATAATTTATACTCTCGGAAATGGGCGTAGTTTTCAGTACTAAGGTTTGCACGCTGCCAGAGACGGGACCTGTGAAAATGCTACAATTTTTGCACCTCACTTCCATAGTTCCATGGCTCTGATACCATGTAGAAATTTCAATACAAATTAAGTATTTCCTGTGATTCTCCTGATCTAACAATTATATGCCACTGTTAAATACACAATCGCTTCTACTAATATTCTTGCAGAAATTAAACCACGATCACAAAGTGAAATATCAAGAACACATAACACATAAGTTTTTCCAGGAAAGCGTAAAGCTAAAAAACCCCACTATCTTATATTATGTATGTCACAGATCATGAAACAATCTCATACAAAACTCTAATCCAAGAGCTCTCAGTACAATACAATCGTCTCACACTGTCATACAAAAATTCAGCAAATACATGTGCCAATTTCTGTCTCCAAATAGCCTGCCTCCTCTGCACAATCCCTGCAATTAGAATTCTCACAATGAATTTGAATTACCTAGTTTTCACATTCTCATGAGAATATCCACTTCATGTGTGATTGCATGAGTGCACTTCACTCAAATCACAACTGATAGCCAAACTTTCCCTTTCACATGTTATCTCAACTAGGTCTCCACTAGATCTGAGATGCATGTAGTTAACCATGGTGAATCTTCAGTTGCATGTGAGTTCACTGATTTTGAATTAATTAATAATTAATTCATTGAACTCTCACTAGTGTAAGTTCAGTTACAACTAATACAACTGGGCTTAACTCACTTAACTGAGTTAAACTACTTCACAACTCTCATAACTACACTGACTATTTTGTCCCAACTCCAACTCACTCAGTTATAAATGAGATAATAGATTAATATTTATTTTCCAATTTATTTAAGGGAAAAGTAAATTAGACACATGTTTCTTGTTGACTTTTCAACAGTAGGGGAATCTAGAAGGTCAGCCTCAATCTTTAAAGCACTAAACGCCACAATGATCACACTAATCCCCAAAGAAAATGAAGCCAAAACCCCTGACCGGTACATACCTATAGCGCTATGTAATGTGGTTTACAAGATAATATCCAAATTCATAGAAAATAGACTGAAACCCCTCCTACCTACACTGGTCTCACAAGAATGGTCAGGCTTTGTGGAAGGAATACAAATAATGAACAACATCATCCAGGCCCATGAGATCATTCACACCTTGAAGCTTCATAAGAGAGGGGGAATGCTAATACAACTAGACCTAGAAAAATCTTATGACAAAATTAGCTGGCACTTTATGGTCAAGACCTTGGAAGCCTTTGGTTTCACCCATCATTGGATCAGTTGGATTGTCATTCTTGTATCCACAACAAGATACTCACTACTAATCAATGGATCCCTTGCCAAACCCTTCTGGCCCACGAGAGGTATCAGACAAGGATACCCGCTATCCCCCTTCCTATTCATTCTGATGATGGAAGGCCCCAGCCGAAGCATAAAGAGTGCAACCGAAACAGGGGAAATACCAGGTCTCAAACCCTTCAAAAATAGCCCTACTTCAAATCACCAACAGTTTGTGGATGATACCCTACTCCATGGCATCCCCATGGTCAAGGAAGCTAAATCCTACAAACGAATCCTATAAGAGTTTGGGTAAGCCTCGGGTGCTGAGATCAACCATTCCAAGTCAATGATCTTCTTCTTCAATACCAACCCAGCTATCCAAAGGAATTTGACCAACATTCTTGGAATTGAACAGAAGACACTCCCAGCCAAGTACTTGGGGGTTCCACTAACAGACAAAGTGTACAAAATGAAAACTTGGGAAGGAGTAATAAACAAGTTACAGGAGCGGGTTAAAAATTGGACGTATATATCTCTCAATATACCCGGAAGACTGATCCTAACCAAGTTTGTTTTAAATGTAATCCCAACCTTTATGATGTCTTTCTTCCTAACTCCATAGGGGATTCTACAAAAAATAAGAGCCATCCAAAGGGAATTCCTGTGGCGAGGCAAGGAAACAAAAAAAAATGGGCCCTAGTGGCTTGGGAGAAAGTCTGCAAGACAAAAATACAAGGAGGCTTGGGGATACAGGACCCACAAGTGACCAATAATGCCTACGGGGCGAAACTCTAGTGGCGCTGGGTCAAGGAAACTACTACACACTGGGTAAACCTATGGAAGTCAAAGTATGTCCCAGACATTCGTTACCAGGACAAAATCCACTTCAGAGGAACCGGGGAAGGGTCAGCCATCTGGAACCTAGCCTGGCGCAACAAATCCTGGATTCAGACACACAACTTCTGGGAAATAAGGAATGGTAGAATAGTCAGATTCTAGGAGGACACTTGGAAACAGGAACCGAAAATGGAGAACCCATACATAGAGGCACTCCAACAGGAGCTAATAGCACAAGGTAAAATTAACGTCTACCAATACTGGAAAAAGGAAATAGACCACAACAAATGGAGAATTTGGGAAAAGATCACTCTGCAAAACAATGATCCACTCGCAACAACAGTAAAAGAGGTGGAGAAGGAACTGTGAAGATAGAAAATAATAGTCACGAAAGGTGATGACCAGCTCATATGGGGACAAAAATACGGTGGGGAATTCAACCTGAAATAAGTCTGACACTATATAGCGGACCTGGACCAAGAAGACCCAACGCAATAGTGGGATAAGCTATGGAACAAACCCCAATGGATAAAGATAAAAAAATTCCAACGGTTAGTACTTCACAATCGCATTCTAACTTGGGAAAACCTAATGAAAAGGGGATTCATAAGTCCATCAAGATGTTATCTCTTCCAAGCCCAGGAAGAAACAACAAACCATCTCCTGGATGAATGCGCCTACACCGCAGATCTCTGGGACTGGGCGGAAAGTATCTTCTACCAATCTAACAGGATCTGAGGTAACATTGTTGCAACCATAAATATCTAGAAAGAGAACTACAATGAACAAGAAGAGGTGAACCTCTCTTGGATACTCATCCTAGGAATGATCATATGGTCGATATGGAAGGAAAGGAACCGGCGCATTTTCAGAAACCAAAGCAGGCTCGAAGGGAAGATCAAGGAAACAATAATATCCATGACACGAGATATGGTGCAGAGCCGCAACTGCCAGGTAGGTAGAGTGCAACCCACTGACTAGGATTCTTGAGTCCTAGAGGCCTTCCACCTGAATGGCGGCCACAACCCCAATCCGTTCAGAGTGTCACCGCAACTCCAAGTAGGTGAGAGAAACTGGAAGCCACCACCCTTAGTCTCCCTCAAGTTTAATTTCAACGGGGCAGCAAAAGGCAACCCAGGACGAATAGGTTTGGGAGGATTAATCAGGGACAGTAAAGGAAACATCCTCTGGCTATATGCTGGGAGTCTAGGAAACTCAACCAACAACTCTGTGGAATTCAGAGCCCTCGTGATTGGCCTGGATATTCTAAGTCAGGAGGGGATGAAAAACGCCATAGTGGAAGGAGATTCTACACTGGTGATCAACACAGTAAGAAAACTCCAAAACAACACAAGAATGGGAAAAATCCAAAGAAACTAGCGATTGGCACACCTACTGCAAAAAATCCAGGAGCACTTGCGAACAGGGATCACAGTGGAGTTGCGCTAGGTTCGGAGGTTAGCAAATGGACTGGCAGACAGTGTAGCGAATGAGGGGGTGGATAACGAAGGTCCAAAACTGGAAAAAATCTGGAGCAACATACCACAAGGTCGATTCCAAACAGATTGCACCCAACTTGCGGCAAAAGACTATGACAACAGTAGTAGTAGGGAATATCACTTCAAGAATGGAGGCCTAGAAGGAATTGAAGGGCACGTAGGTTCTAGGAAGAATCTTATAGCCCACCAATCAAACCAGGTTACAAATGCAGGTACAGATCACACATCAGGCGAAGGAAGGACACCATGGTCCTGTCAATAGAAATAAGTATAGGGGTGACCCATGGGAAAGAAGAACAAATAACCAGTAGGCAATGAAGTACGAGGGACGAAAAGGTTCACCAGGGTCAAGTACAGGAACACCTCACCCAAGTACCGTTACGGGGTAGGGAAATGACTGGTGTACAGTGTACAAGGCAATGCATTGGTGCAGGGATTACGGAAAGGCCATCAAGTGCACACGCTCTAGAACAGAGGACATGAACCAAAAAGCCACCTTGATGAGCAGGCCAGGATGGCAAGGACGGGACTGCAGGTGGGTTGGCTCCATAAAAACAGGTATAACAGAAAGAGAAACAGACTAGAGAAAAGCAATTACAAGGGCCACCTTACATACCAGAAAAGGGTGAAGTGAAACATGAGAAGAACCCAATGTAAAAACTACCATATGCAAGCGAAGATGGTACGCATGAAGAAAACCTGCAGCAAGAGAGGTCCCCAGGGAACAGAACCTCTGCCAAGTTCCCGGAGGATGACAAGAATCGAACAAGCGGCCAGGGAAGCAAAGAGTACCTTCCTCATGTGGGTTGATACAAAGGGAAAGACAATCATCAAAATATGGGAGCAAGAAATAAAAAATGCTCACAGGGGAAAATATTGGACAAAACTAACTCATGAAGCAGGGGGGATAAGGGACCCAAGAGCCACACTGCCCCAAACAACCCTATATCACAAGACGGTGTAGGAAGCCTAGAGAAAAAAAACGTTTATAGGTAATATGTGTGCAGACTAGAAGGAAACCAACAAGACAAAAACCAAGGACCAGGAGAAGGTGCTCACATGTATTCTGAACCGCCTCAACAACCTGGAGGTGAGCGCCTAAAGACTTGTGGAGGATGAGCGAAGTGAGTAGGAAAAAATGGAGATACTAACAGGGAAATTCCATATTTATCTTCATTATGTCTACCATATAGATGTTAGGACCACACAATGTACCTTTTTGCCCATACTTTTTGCCACTATGACACTCTTGTTCACTCACATTTAAACTCACATTATCACTTTATCCTATCTTTCCAAAGGTATACAACTTCTCTTCTCTTTACTATACGTTTAATCTGTTTTGCATATAATTTTACATCACTCTC
>ML816565.1:122596-166733 GCA_009831015.1 Picea engelmannii
TCCTTTGCAAGGTCATCCTTGCATGAGTGTATCAACTGCTCATCACTAGTCAGTATTAAATCATAAACATAAAGAACAATGATTAAGAGCTTACCCTCCACCACAATTTGGTATAGGTTTGCACCTGCTTCACTTTTGGTGAAGCCCAATCCAGTGAAATAGTTGTCTATACAAGTGTACCAAGCACGGGGTGCTTGCTTCAGCCCATACAACGCTCTCTTGAGTCTGCATACATGTGACTCCCTGTCAAAGGTCTCAAAACCTTCTAGTTGTTCAATGTACACTTCTTCCTAAATGATCTCGTTGAGGAACCCAGTTTTTACATCCATCTGATGAATGCGCCAACCCATCTGCGCTGAGAGTGAAAGGATGGATCTTATGGAAGAGTACCTTGCAACAAGTGCAAAGGTCTCATCATAATCTATCCCCTCGATATGTGAGAAGCCTCTAGCCACAAACCTGGCCTTGTATTTCTCCACACTCCCATCATCATCTTGCCTTACCTTGTAGATCTGTCTCGAACCTACCACTAATTTGTCTATCGGTCTTGGGACAATTTCCCATGCACTGTTTTTGACAATGGAGTCCTACTCCTCTACCATAGCATCAACCCAAGTGGGATCCTGCACTACTTCCTGAAAGGAAGATGGTTCAGTCACAATACATTTTCTCATGAGAGCCATGTATCCAACAAATCGATTAGGAGACTATCTCTGTCTGCATTGTGAAGTAGGGGCTCCTACATTCTGTGCAACATCTAGTCTCAATCTGTCAGCTTCCATGGTGCGCTTTCTGCCATTTCTGATGGATGGCTCTGCATGAGTGGTTTCCTCCACTCCATGAACCTCCTCATGTGGTTGATCCACATCTTGAGACTCATCCTTGGGAACCAATAGTTCCTCTTCTGCATGCAAGTCTAGATCCCTCTCAAGCGACAATCACATGACTTTCCCCTCATCGAATTTTATATCCTGTCGCATAACAATCATCTTACTATTAGGCAAATACACATGATAATTATGGGATGTTTCTGTGTACCCCAAAAATATCCCAACTTCAGCGTTCCAGCTTCTTCCTGGAATCCTTGGTCACATGCACAAAAACATATGAGCCAAAAATTTTAAAATGAGAAACATAAGGTTTCTTACCAGTGAAAGCTTCTTCAAGTGTACTCATGCTAAGTATTCTATGAGGACAATGGTTTTGCACATAAATTGTAGTATTGCATGATTCTGCCCACAAATGCATTGGTAGGCCCTGATCATGCAACATCGCTCATGTTGCACCCACGATCGTTCTGTTCTTCCTCTCTGCGATCCCATTTTGCTATGGGTTATGAGGTACTATGAGTTCTCTTTGAATTCCTTCTTTGCTGCAGAAGTATTTGAATTCGTTAGAGATGTATTCTCCACCATTATCGCTCCTTAGAGCCTTCACTTGCTTCCCTAACTCTTTCTCCACCAATGCTTTAAACTCACAGAACTTTGAGAATGTTTGATCCTTCTTCTGCATGAAGAAGATCCAGCATTTACGAGAAAAATCATCAACAAAAACAACATAATACCTATGTTTTGTTGTTGAAGCAACCAAGAATGGTCCACACACGTCTGTGTGAATTCTCTCTAGGATCACCGAAGCACGATTCTCCTTTCCATGAAAGGTGGACTTTACATACATTCTTAGGGTGCAACCCTTGCACTGATCTAACTAAGCAAGTGTTCCCATTGGAATTCCAGTAGATATTTGTTGCATGATCTTCAAGGCTCCATGATGAAGAAGGCCCAATCGCCTGTGCCATAATTCTCCCTCATCCTGGCTCACCACTTTTTCTGCCTTTCCCATCATGGCACCGCAACCATCTACCTCCAACATGTAGAGATTCTTAAATCAAATCCCTATCTTCTTGACTTGACCCATTGCTTTATGTCGCAGGTAGTCTTTTCCACCACTGAAGGTAAAATCATAGACTTTGTCCTCCAACATTGCGACTGAGACCAGGTTTTTCTTCAGACCTGGAACATGCATAACATTTTTCAATTGAAATGGTTTACCTAACTCCCTTTGAAAGGTAATGGTACCAATACCAGTCGCACTGTATCGTCCATCGTCTCCCATCTCTATATGCATTCTGATATCTTTCTCCTCCAAGTCACTGGAAGACTCTCTATCTCCCGTCATGTGGAAGGAAGCACCACTATCCAAATACCACACTGATCATGATGCCCTTGAAGCCATGCATGCGATCAAAGAGAATTCAAGTTCAAATTGTGAGACAAGAGCCTCACCAGTTGCAGCTCCAACAACTGTCTTGTTCTTCCTCTTCTGCGGACAATTAGTAGTGAGATGCCCATGTTCATGACAATGAAAACACTTCACTTTGGACAAATCCAGCTTCTTGACTTTAAACTCAGATTTTGAATGGAATTTCTTATCCTTTCCTTTCCTTTCCTTGGCAGTCAAAGCACAATCCTCTTCATCATCACGCTTTGATGAAGATCCATCTCTGGTGTTCTGCCTAAGATCGTCCTACACTAGATCCGACCATAGTTGTTCCCAATATGGCAATTTTTCCCTTCCATTAACAGAGTCTTGATAACTGTGCCAATTCTTGGGCAGTCCTAGGAGAGCCAAGTTCACCAAATCATCATTAGCGACTATTATTCCCGCACTCCCCATCTCATCCCGACATTGGACAAACTTCATTAGATATTTTGGAATGGAGTCACCCTTCTCCATCTTGATCTTCCTGAGTTTATCTTTGAGCGCCAATTTCCTATGGTCAATGTTGTTTTTGAACAGATTCGTCAAAGCATTCCACATTGCATGTGGTGTGGTTTTCCCATGGAGACTTGAGACAATGTTGTCTCGTACTCCCTCCAATAGAATCATCCTCACCTTTGCCACTTTCTTTTTCCATGCATCAAGATTTGTAGTGTCTGTAGCAACTGGCTTAGGAACATCTCTGTCAATGAAATCCTTCAAGCCATTGTCTTCGAGTACTTCTTCCATCCTGTCCTTCCAAGAAATGTAGTTCAAGCTTCCCTCGAGTGCATACTCCAACCTTGAGCCATTGAAATCCATTTCGATCTTGAATCAACTATAGCACCAAGAAATTCCTTCTACAAATTCAAATTTTATCCAACCACAAAATCAACTGCTGCAATCCCTCTATCCCTGGGAGGTTCACACTTGACTAGTTACTAGTCTGAGGGAAGTTCTCACCTCACTAGTGTCTAGCCTGCGAACTCTTTGAGGGAGTTCGCACTGTAATGCACAGTGGGGTGAGGGAGGTTCGCACCTCTCCTCTGAGCAACCTGCGAGAATCCTAAGGGAGGTTCGCACCTCTCCTTTGAGTAGGGTGCGATAATTTATACTCTCGGAAATGGGCGTAGTTTTCAGTACTAAGGTTTGCACGCTGCCAGAGACGGGACCTGTGAAAATGCTACAATTTTTGCACCTCACTTCCATAGTTCCATGGCTCTGATACCATGTAGAAATTTCAATACAAATTAAGTATTTCCTGTGATTCTCCTGATCTAACAATTATATGCCACTGTTAAATACACAATCGCTTCTACTAATATTCTTGCAGAAATTAAACCACGATCACAAAGTGAAATATCAAGAACACATAACACATAAGTTTTTCCAGGAAAGCGTAAAGCTAAAAAACCCCACTATCTTATATTATGTATGTCACAGATCATGAAACAATCTCATACAAAACTCTAATCCAAGAGCTCTCAGTACAATACAATCGTCTCACACTGTCATACAAAAATTCAGCAAATACATGTGCCAATTTCTGTCTCCAAATAGCCTGCCTCCTCTGCACAATCCCTGCAATTAGAATTCTCACAATGAATTTGAATTACCTAGTTTTCACATTCTCATGAGAATATCCACTTCATGTGTGATTGCATGAGTGCACTTCACTCAAATCACAACTGATAGCCAAACTTTCCCTTTCACATGTTATCTCAACTAGGTCTCCACTAGATCTGAGATGCATGTAGTTAACCATGGTGAATCTTCAGTTGCATGTGAGTTCACTGATTTTGAATTAATTAATAATTAATTCATTGAACTCTCACTAGTGTAAGTTCAGTTACAACTAATACAACTGGGCTTAACTCACTTAACTGAGTTAAACTACTTCACAACTCTCATAACTACACTGACTATTTTGTCCCAACTCCAACTCACTCAGTTATAAATGAGATAATAGATTAATATTTATTTTCCAATTTATTTAAGGGAAAAGTAAATTAGACACATGTTTCTTGTTGACTTTTCAACAGTAGGGGAATCTAGAAGGTCAGCCTCAATCTTTAAAGCACTAAACGCCACAATGATCACACTAATCCCCAAAGAAAATGAAGCCAAAACCCCTGACCGGTACATACCTATAGCGCTATGTAATGTGGTTTACAAGATAATATCCAAATTCATAGAAAATAGACTGAAACCCCTCCTACCTACACTGGTCTCACAAGAATGGTCAGGCTTTGTGGAAGGAATACAAATAATGAACAACATCATCCAGGCCCATGAGATCATTCACACCTTGAAGCTTCATAAGAGAGGGGGAATGCTAATACAACTAGACCTAGAAAAATCTTATGACAAAATTAGCTGGCACTTTATGGTCAAGACCTTGGAAGCCTTTGGTTTCACCCATCATTGGATCAGTTGGATTGTCATTCTTGTATCCACAACAAGATACTCACTACTAATCAATGGATCCCTTGCCAAACCCTTCTGGCCCACGAGAGGTATCAGACAAGGATACCCGCTATCCCCCTTCCTATTCATTCTGATGATGGAAGGCCCCAGCCGAAGCATAAAGAGTGCAACCGAAACAGGGGAAATACCAGGTCTCAAACCCTTCAAAAATAGCCCTACTTCAAATCACCAACAGTTTGTGGATGATACCCTACTCCATGGCATCCCCATGGTCAAGGAAGCTAAATCCTACAAACGAATCCTATAAGAGTTTGGGTAAGCCTCGGGTGCTGAGATCAACCATTCCAAGTCAATGATCTTCTTCTTCAATACCAACCCAGCTATCCAAAGGAATTTGACCAACATTCTTGGAATTGAACAGAAGACACTCCCAGCCAAGTACTTGGGGGTTCCACTAACAGACAAAGTGTACAAAATGAAAACTTGGGAAGGAGTAATAAACAAGTTACAGGAGCGGGTTAAAAATTGGACGTATATATCTCTCAATATACCCGGAAGACTGATCCTAACCAAGTTTGTTTTAAATGTAATCCCAACCTTTATGATGTCTTTCTTCCTAACTCCATAGGGGATTCTACAAAAAATAAGAGCCATCCAAAGGGAATTCCTGTGGCGAGGCAAGGAAACAAAAAAAAATGGGCCCTAGTGGCTTGGGAGAAAGTCTGCAAGACAAAAATACAAGGAGGCTTGGGGATACAGGACCCACAAGTGACCAATAATGCCTACGGGGCGAAACTCTAGTGGCGCTGGGTCAAGGAAACTACTACACACTGGGTAAACCTATGGAAGTCAAAGTATGTCCCAGACATTCGTTACCAGGACAAAATCCACTTCAGAGGAACCGGGGAAGGGTCAGCCATCTGGAACCTAGCCTGGCGCAACAAATCCTGGATTCAGACACACAACTTCTGGGAAATAAGGAATGGTAGAATAGTCAGATTCTAGGAGGACACTTGGAAACAGGAACCGAAAATGGAGAACCCATACATAGAGGCACTCCAACAGGAGCTAATAGCACAAGGTAAAATTAACGTCTACCAATACTGGAAAAAGGAAATAGACCACAACAAATGGAGAATTTGGGAAAAGATCACTCTGCAAAACAATGATCCACTCGCAACAACAGTAAAAGAGGTGGAGAAGGAACTGTGAAGATAGAAAATAATAGTCACGAAAGGTGATGACCAGCTCATATGGGGACAAAAATACGGTGGGGAATTCAACCTGAAATAAGTCTGACACTATATAGCGGACCTGGACCAAGAAGACCCAACGCAATAGTGGGATAAGCTATGGAACAAACCCCAATGGATAAAGATAAAAAAATTCCAACGGTTAGTACTTCACAATCGCATTCTAACTTGGGAAAACCTAATGAAAAGGGGATTCATAAGTCCATCAAGATGTTATCTCTTCCAAGCCCAGGAAGAAACAACAAACCATCTCCTGGATGAATGCGCCTACACCGCAGATCTCTGGGACTGGGCGGAAAGTATCTTCTACCAATCTAACAGGATCTGAGGTAACATTGTTGCAACCATAAATATCTAGAAAGAGAACTACAATGAACAAGAAGAGGTGAACCTCTCTTGGATACTCATCCTAGGAATGATCATATGGTCGATATGGAAGGAAAGGAACCGGCGCATTTTCAGAAACCAAAGCAGGCTCGAAGGGAAGATCAAGGAAACAATAATATCCATGACACGAGATATGGTGCAGAGCCGCAACTGCCAGGTAGGTAGAGTGCAACCCACTGACTAGGATTCTTGAGTCCTAGAGGCCTTCCACCTGAATGGCGGCCACAACCCCAATCCGTTCAGAGTGTCACCGCAACTCCAAGTAGGTGAGAGAAACTGGAAGCCACCACCCTTAGTCTCCCTCAAGTTTAATTTCAACGGGGCAGCAAAAGGCAACCCAGGACGAATAGGTTTGGGAGGATTAATCAGGGACAGTAAAGGAAACATCCTCTGGCTATATGCTGGGAGTCTAGGAAACTCAACCAACAACTCTGTGGAATTCAGAGCCCTCGTGATTGGCCTGGATATTCTAAGTCAGGAGGGGATGAAAAACGCCATAGTGGAAGGAGATTCTACACTGGTGATCAACACAGTAAGAAAACTCCAAAACAACACAAGAATGGGAAAAATCCAAAGAAACTAGCGATTGGCACACCTACTGCAAAAAATCCAGGAGCACTTGCGAACAGGGATCACAGTGGAGTTGCGCTAGGTTCGGAGGTTAGCAAATGGACTGGCAGACAGTGTAGCGAATGAGGGGGTGGATAACGAAGGTCCAAAACTGGAAAAAATCTGGAGCAACATACCACAAGGTCGATTCCAAACAGATTGCACCCAACTTGCGGCAAAAGACTATGACAACAGTAGTAGTAGGGAATATCACTTCAAGAATGGAGGCCTAGAAGGAATTGAAGGGCACGTAGGTTCTAGGAAGAATCTTATAGCCCACCAATCAAACCAGGTTACAAATGCAGGTACAGATCACACATCAGGCGAAGGAAGGACACCATGGTCCTGTCAATAGAAATAAGTATAGGGGTGACCCATGGGAAAGAAGAACAAATAACCAGTAGGCAATGAAGTACGAGGGACGAAAAGGTTCACCAGGGTCAAGTACAGGAACACCTCACCCAAGTACCGTTACGGGGTAGGGAAATGACTGGTGTACAGTGTACAAGGCAATGCATTGGTGCAGGGATTACGGAAAGGCCATCAAGTGCACACGCTCTAGAACAGAGGACATGAACCAAAAAGCCACCTTGATGAGCAGGCCAGGATGGCAAGGACGGGACTGCAGGTGGGTTGGCTCCATAAAAACAGGTATAACAGAAAGAGAAACAGACTAGAGAAAAGCAATTACAAGGGCCACCTTACATACCAGAAAAGGGTGAAGTGAAACATGAGAAGAACCCAATGTAAAAACTACCATATGCAAGCGAAGATGGTACGCATGAAGAAAACCTGCAGCAAGAGAGGTCCCCAGGGAACAGAACCTCTGCCAAGTTCCCGGAGGATGACAAGAATCGAACAAGCGGCCAGGGAAGCAAAGAGTACCTTCCTCATGTGGGTTGATACAAAGGGAAAGACAATCATCAAAATATGGGAGCAAGAAATAAAAAATGCTCACAGGGGAAAATATTGGACAAAACTAACTCATGAAGCAGGGGGGATAAGGGACCCAAGAGCCACACTGCCCCAAACAACCCTATATCACAAGACGGTGTAGGAAGCCTAGAGAAAAAAAACGTTTATAGGTAATATGTGTGCAGACTAGAAGGAAACCAACAAGACAAAAACCAAGGACCAGGAGAAGGTGCTCACATGTATTCTGAACCGCCTCAACAACCTGGAGGTGAGCGCCTAAAGACTTGTGGAGGATGAGCGAAGTGAGTAGGAAAAAATGGAGATACTAACAGGGAAATTCCATATTTATCTTCATTATGTCTACCATATAGATGTTAGGACCACACAATGTACCTTTTTGCCCATACTTTTTGCCACTATGACACTCTTGTTCACTCACATTTAAACTCACATTATCACTTTATCCTATCTTTCCAAAGGTATACAACTTCTCTTCTCTTTACTATACGTTTAATCTGTTTTGCATATAATTTTACATCACTCTCGTACTCAACCATTGATTAGAAATGTATAAGTGTTGAAACAGTTCAAACTGCAGATTAGCATTTGAGGCCTGTTGTTGAAACAACAACTCACATAAGTTGTTACACAGTCCATGGTCGACGATGTTGAAACACAGAAGGTGTACATAGTCCATGGTCGATGATGCTGAAACACAGAAGCTGTTACACAGTCCATGGTCGACGATGCTGAAACACAGAAGTTGTTACACAGTCCATGGTCGACGATGCTGAAACACAGGAGCTGTTACACAATCCATGGTCAATGATGCTAAGGAAGTTGTTACACAGTCCATGGCCGACGATGATGAAACACAGAAGCTGTTACAAAGTCCATGGTCAACGATGTTAAGGAAGTTGTTACACAGTCCATGGCCGATGATGCTGAAACACAGAAGATGCTACACAGTCCACGGTCAACGATGCTGAAACACAGAGGAAGCCGTTACACAGTCCGCGGTCAACAAAAACTCACACAGATTGACTACAACAGCTGCACCGTGATTCAAGCACCAACCATCGCTACTGCCTGAGAAGTGCTGAAACAATCAGAACACAAATCTCGTGGCTGGAACAACCCGCGATTTGCGATGCCGAAACAGCATACAACAGCAATAACAAAAAAGAGTTGTTACTCCAGCCGTAACAGAAACACCTCACTCAGCACTCGTAATAGCATTCTGTTGCGGGAGACTAGGATATCCTATTCCGGTTTAGAAAGTCGATCTAACTAAGAATAGGACTCAGATATACACCTGTAATTTTTGATCAATTCTATCGAAGGGATTCCCTCTTTAAATAAGGGGAAATCATCATTCGAGAGGATCTCCAGTTTTTGGGTACTAAGAAATCTTTACAGAGAAGGACGTACTTCATTTTTAGATTATAATATGATACATTGATAGATGAATAAAAGACTGTTTTGAGCATCCTTTTCTAGCCTCTTCGTTCTAGGGGAATCTTGTGAGAAGGGAGGGCCCACCTTCTTCACAAGATTCACCCGTTAGTTTTATAGTGTGTTAGTGTGATCTCTGTTTATGCCTTGATTGATTTATGTCTTGCTGAAACACTACTTTAATGAATTCTGCTTTGCTGAAACACTGCTGAACTTTGTTTTACTGAACGTTACATTGTTTTCATGAATTTCACGCTTGAGTAATTGTTAATCATTTTAGTTAGCAATCTTGTGTGATGAATTTATGAAATCTTGCTAATCAGAGACTGTTGCTGAAGGTTCCTACTTTGGGAAGGAAATAGGGTCATGTTCTCTATTAGAATTAGTTAGCCTTCAATTATTTCCATAAGTGTGCTAATTAGAGACTGGTGTTGAAGGTTCCTGCTTTGGGAAGGAAATAGGGTCATGTTCTCTGTTAGAATTAGCTAGCCTTCAATTATTTCCATAAGTGTGCTAATCAGAGACTGGTGTTGAAGGTTCCTACTTTGGGAAGGAAATAGGGTCTTGTT
The DNA here is from genome assembly GCA_009831015.1 of Picea engelmannii. Classification (NCBI taxonomy): domain Eukaryota; kingdom Viridiplantae; phylum Streptophyta; class Pinopsida; order Pinales; family Pinaceae; genus Picea; species Picea engelmannii. The sequence continues at coordinate 132,471 of ML816565.1, forward strand.
CTCTGTTAGGATTAGTTGGCCTTCAATTATTTCCATAAGTGTGCTAATCAGAGACTGGTCCTGAAGGTTCCTGCTTTGGGAAGGAAATAGGGTCATGTTCTCTGTTAGGAGTTAGATAACCTTCAGTGTGCATTATTTCAGTTAAGCAATAAGTTCATGAAGTGTGATGATCAGAAAGAGGTGTTGAAGATTCATGCTTTGCGAATAGGGTCCTGTTCTCTGGTTACAGAATAGTTGGTCTTTTCTGTTGCAGTATCTTGTGTTATTTTAATGTAATCTAGGATTCTTCAATTAATCTTTTCTTTAAACTTTGAGCTCTGTAATAGGTAGATTGATTTTCTGTAATTCAAGTTAGAACTTCAGTTCATTCAAGGCAAGTGTGATTAATATAGTTTCCTTTACTACAACTCTAGGTTGCTTTTGAAATTGAGCATATATAGTGCATGGTTACCTTTGAAATAAACAGACTTCCTTGGGTTGACAATTTATGTAGCACTTGATTGTTTAAATTAAATAAGCAATTATAGTGACCAACATTTTGGCGCCGTTGTCGGGGAAGGTAATTTTAGATTTCAAAAGAACTTATGATTTTTCAGATACAAAGATTACATGAGAGGACGTGGATACCCCAAAGATATTGACCCTACAGGTGGCAAGGGAAGAAGAAGAGGAGGAAGAAAGACTTACATTGACGAGATTATATCAAAGTCTGAATTTGTTGCTCAACGACCAAACCTTCAGAAACAAAAATCCCAGCCTTCATTTCAAGCAAACTTTGAAACAGGAAAAGAAGTTTGGAGTCCTGAGACAGTCCAGAAACCAGCATGAGACATTGAGGACAGAGCAAGCGCAGCAGGGGAGTAGACAGAAGAAAATATGGATGAGTACAATGAAGAATTGCATCACGAAGAACACGCAGGTCCTGAAGGAGAGGTAAATGATGAAAACTCTTTCTCTACATTAGGATATCCTATTGGTGATCTTCCTAGAGGGGTAGCCCCCATGAATAAAATTCACTCTCAGCACTAACTAATTTTCATGGTTTGTCTTCAGAAGATCCTGATGAATTCCTTTTTGAGTTTGACATATTATGCAGAAGTTATGATTACATTTCCAATGCTCAAAAGTTAAAGCTATTTCCAGCAACATTAAAAGGAAATGCACTAAGATGGTTCATGAGTCTTGGAGGGCATGTAATCACAACATGGGACCAAATGAAACAGAAATTCATGAATAAATACCAGGACTATTGCCGAACAAGAGAAAAGAGGGAGGAGCTATTTAAGATGATGCAGAAAGAGGATGAAAATCTAGAGGACTTTGTAGAAAGGCTACAGTACAATCTACAAAGATCCAGTCACCCCAATGTAAGTAAAGATATTATCAAAACTATATTATTAAAAGGAGTAAGGGATGATTGTCTAGATATGATGAATATGCTTGGAAAATGGGACATATCTAAGGAATCATACGATGAAATTGTTAATTTATGCAAAATATGTTCAAGAGGAGCTTCAAGAAATAGATCAAACAACAGGGACACCACATTTTCAAGAGTCCAAAAATCAGCCAGTGGGGGAGCAACAAGAGCCTAGATAGGTAATTTACTTGAAGGTTTTAAAACTGAAATGTTAAGCTCTTTTGCCTCACAAATTGACACCCTGCAGATTCAAAAGAAGCAATCAGAAGCAGAAGCAGCCCTGTCCATGTTTTGTTCTTAATGCAGAGACAAGCACCCACGAAGGGAATGTCCATTGGACAAAAAGCCAATCTGCACCATCTGTGATAAAGATCATGAAACTCAACAATGTCCATCATTACCAGGGATCAAGGCAGAACTACAACCGACAGACGAAGAAGCTGAAGATGTCTATCTGTTGACACAGAGAAGGCAATGGAAACCACGGGGACAAGGTATGAATCCTAACATGCCATTTACATCTTCTAATCGTTGGAATAATTATCCTTCTTTCAATCAAATGAGTTACCCCCCCTATAATCAAATGCAATACCCTAATCAAATGAATTACCCACCCATGCAACAAACTAACCCACCCTTTGTTGATCCATCAATGTGGACTCCTTGGCCTCCACAACAACAACAACCATATCAAAACCAATGGAATCCAAATTGGAGAGAACAACTCCCCTTCTCGAATCAATTACCTCAATCACAATTTCTTCAACCACTCTCCTTACCATCAGGTAATCCACCAAACAATCAAATAATGAGACCCCAACTACCTGTACAACCTAACCCTAACCTCAATAATAAAGCTGTGCATTGCATTGATATTCATAACTAGCCTACACTTTCTCTTCTCCCTGCGCAATGCAACGATATTCATTTATGATCTGGGAGAATAGTGGAACCTACCATAGCTGATGTTACCTCTTCTGATAAAGAGGAAACAAAAAAGCATGATGTACCTGAAGAGGTACAATCATCCTCTAACAATGTTGCTGAAACAGAAAAACCACCATTTCCTGAGCGTTTAGGCTTTGACTAAAACTCCTGAGCCACCAACCTTCAATCTTCTAGGGGAATTACAAAATTTGTATGTCAAAATTCATCTACTACAAGCACTCTGAGACGTACCAATCTATGCCAGGACAATGCGAGACATTTGTGTTAAAAAGCCTGGTAGGAAAATTAAGGATCCCCTCACAGTCCATGTTATGGGAGACTTGTCTGCACTAATGTCAGGTAAATCCCCCCTAGTTAAATATGGTGATCCCGGCCACCTTACCATTTCAGTACAAGTTGGAAAAACGATAATCCCTCAAGTCCTGGTAGACCTAGGTGTCGCTATCAATATCATGACTCTAGAAACCTTACAACTGCTACAATTGAAAAATGAAGTCAAAGACACCCCAACTATCCTAGAATTAGTTGATCGATCCATAATTAAATCGGAAGGAGTCATTGAAGACCTCACTATCTCAGTAGAATCCTGGAATTATCCAGTTGACTTTGTGGTACTACAACCCAAAACAAAGTTGGGGGGCCACCCTCTAATTTTGGGCAGACCTTGGCTAGCCACAACAGACGCTTTTATCAGCTGTAGATCAGGTTCAATGACAATTTCCAACGGATACGAAACTAAACATCTTACCCTCTACCCTCACGCTACACCCCTGATTAATAATGATAATTATGTATGGGTAGATTTTGATGATCAACTTACTCAACCTCTTTTGACTATCAGACAAGCTCTAAGCCTTAAAGACTCCATCGAGGATGAAGTAATTAATAATTTTATTTGTGAACCCTCCTCTGTGACTCCAGAAACTCATAACCAACTAACTGCACTATTGGAGTCTGATAATCAAGAAAACCTCAACTCGGAAAGCCCACCTCAAACATCTAACACCATCTCTTCTAAAATCATACCAGTAGAAATTGAACCTGGCAAAACCCTGAACATAAACTCTAATCTGACAGACGCTGAAACACAACAATTAATGAAGTTACTTCTGAAAAATAAAGAAGCATTCGCATGGGATTACACAGATATGAAAGGAATTTCTCCCGAATTATGTACTCATCGAATATATATTAAGGAATATTGTCGACCGATCTGCCAAACTCAACGACGAATGAACCCTAATTTAAGAGAAATCCTCAAAGAACTTCAAAAATTGCTCAATGCAGGGTTTATATATCCTATATCAGACAGTGAATGGGTTTCCCCGTTAGTAATAGTTCCTAAGAAAAACGAGAAATGGAGAGTATGCGTGGATTATAGAGCCTTAAATAAAGCTACTCAAAAAGATCACTTTCCATTACCATTCATTGATCAGGTGTTAGATAATTTGTCAGGCAAGAAATTTTTCTCATTTTTAGATGGTTTCAGTGGGTATAACCAGATCAAAATTGCACCTCAAGATCAAGATAAAACCACTTTTACTAGCCATTGGGGAACCTTTGCTTATAGATTTCTCCCATTTGGACTATGTAATGCACCAACAACCTTCCAAAGAGCTGTTTTAGGAATCTTTTCTGATATGCTTAATGACTCTATGGAAATATTTATGGATGACTTTACTCCCTATGGTGTTTCTTTTCAGGAAGCACTACAAAACCTCGAGAAAGTGCTCAAACAATACATACAAGCCCAACTCTCCTTAAGTACAGAAAAATGTCATATGATGATGAGTGAAGGAATAGTGCTTGGACATTTCATTTCATCTCAGGAAATTCAGGTAGACCCATCCAAGATACAAGTCATTAAGGATATTCCTACTCCCAAAACCCAAACAGAGGTAAGAAGTTTTCTAAGACATGCTGGATACTACAGAAGATTTATCAAAAAAAAATCCAAAATAACTTCTCCCCTGTTTGTGTTACTGATGAAAAATGCTGAATTCAAATGGACTAATTCTTGCCAGGAAGCATTTAATACACTTAAACATCAGTTATCTACAGCTCCTATTCTTAGAGGACCTAATTGGACATTTTCCTTTCATATATCCTCTGATGCTTCAGATACTGCGATAGGAGCTGTCTTGGGACAAGAAGAAAACCATCTCCCTTATGCTATTTATTTCATCAGCAAGAATATGACTCCTTCTGAACTCAATTATATAGTCACCGAAAAGGAATTTTTAGCAGTTATCTATGCCATTGATAAATTTAGACATTACATTACTGGCTATTCTACTTTTGTCCATACTGATCACTCAGCTATCAAATACTTAATGAACAAACCTATCACAAATGCTAGAGTCACCAGATGGTTACTATTATTGCAAGAATTTGATATCACAATTGTAGATAGACCAGGAAAAGAAAATGTAGTTGTTGATTTCCTTTCTCGGTTGACACCTGATGATGATACCCCAGTAGATGATTCCTTTCCTGATGAATATCTATTTGCAGTTTCTACTCACTCACCTTGGTATGCAGACATTGCTAACTACTTGGTTGCAGGGAAGTTACCACCACACCTATCCCACGGAGAGAAAAGAAGAATCATTCATCAAAGTGCTCGGTATAGTTGGATAAGTGGGTGTCTTTTCCATACAGGACTTGATCAAGAAATATGAAGGTGCATTAGAGAAGATGAGGTTTATGATCTACTAAAAGCTTGTCATGATGGCCCTTGTGGAGGGCATTTTGCTGATAAGAGAACAACACATAAAATTCTCAGGATGGGGTACTATTGGCCCTCACTCTTCAAATATGAAAAGAAATATGTCTAGGCCTGTGATAGCTGCCAAAGAGTAGGCCAACCTAATCATAGAGATGAAATTCCATTAAACCCCCAGATAGTACTTGAACCATTTGAAAGATGGGCCTTAGACTTTGTAGGACCCATTAACACCCCATCCAATCAAAAAGTTTGCATAGTGGTCTGCACAGACTACATGACTAAATGGGTGGAAGCCAAAGCACTCCACAGAGCAACCGAAGAAGAAGTTATAAATTTCTTATTTAAAGACATCTTCATCAGATTTGGAGTGCCAAGAGAATTAGTTACAGATGGAGGACCTCATTTCACTTCTCATGGTTTCAAGGCCACCCTTCAAAAATATCATATTCAGCATAGAATGACTACAACATACCACCCCCAAGACAATGGACAGGTGGAAAGCACAAACAAAGTAATAGAAGCCATTCTCACAAAAACAGTGAAGGAAAACAGAAATGATTGGTCCTACAGGCTCCCTGAAGCATTATGGGCCTACAGAACTACCTGGAGAAATACTACAGGATTTTATCCCTATGAATTAGTCTATGGAAAGAGTGTTGTATTTCCTGTGGAATTTGAAATAAAAACCTTAAGAACTGCTTTAGCTGTCAACCTTGATTTGACCGATGCACAGACAGCCAGGATGCAGCAGCTTAATGAATTGGATGAGAAAATACTAGATGCCATTTATCAGACAACTATAATTCAACAGCAAAGATCAAAATGGCATGACAAAACTATCAAGAATAAGCAGTTCCAAAAAGGTAATTGGGCCCTACTGTATGACTCTCGATTCAAAGAATTTCAAGGGAAACTGCGTACAAGATGGCTTGGAACTTACGAAGTAGACACTGTTTTCCCCAACGGAACAGTAAGGCTCCTCACAATCGATGAATACAAAACACCGTTACTTGTAAATGGTCATTGGCTCTGTCTGTACCAGCACCCTATTTCCAAAGAATATTTTAAAGCCACATGTGTGGAAGACTCCCATTACCTCTTTTTAGAGGGGGCTTCTACCCCTCATTGAAATTAATTCTTTTTAAGTTAATTTCTTTAGTATTAGACTAGATTTTATTTACTAATAATCCCTGTCAAGAAATACCATGTTACAATCGATTTTTGCAGATTCCCGATCAAAGCACAGGCCACTAGGAAAGGACGATCCTACTTCACGAAGAGATAAGCTTTCCCATTGTTGAAACACCACTATCAGCAACTCTTTGCTCTTTCTTCATTGCTGAAACACCACTGTTCAGCACTTTTTGACTTTTCCCATTGCTGAAACACCACTGTTCAACACTTGTTGACTTTCCCCATTGATGAAACACCACTGTCAGCAACCCCACACCTTTTTCCCTTATCACTATTCAGTAACCATTCACCATTTTCCCCAGTGCTGAAACACCATTCACAACAACTTTTCGCCTTCTCCCTATTGCTGAAACACCATTGTTCAGCAGTTCTTCACATTTCCTCATCGAAGAAACAACACCGTCCAACAATTGTTTCGCCCCTTTCTTTTCTGTTGCTGAAACACCATTGACAACAAACTTTCCCCCATTTTCCTCCATTGCTGAAACACCATTGTTCAGTAGTTCTTCACATTTCCTCATCAACGAAACAACACCGTCCAACAATTGTTTCGCCCCTTCTCTTATGTTGCTGAAACACCACTGTCAACAACCTTTTACCATTCTCCCTATTGCTGAAACACCATTGACAGCAAACTTTCCCCCATTTTCCTCTATTTCTGAAACACCATTGTTCAGCAGTTCTTCACATTTCCTCATCGACGAAACAACACCGTCCAGCAATTGTTTCGCCCCTTTCTTTTTTGTTGCTGAAACACCAACTTTTCAACATTATCCGTCAGCAAGCTTTTGTGCTCTCATATTACATTTCGTCCTTCCAGTCAACAAATCCTTGATACAATTAATCTAACAAATCAAAAGTCTCCGCCACGACTACTGCAGAACTATCATGGACAGGCATTATATTTTGTTTGCAGCACGAATCAGAAGGTAAGGCGAGGTATGTAAATTTTATGTAATACAGTTAAGCTATAGTTAATGAGAAGATTCCAAATCATTATGACCACTCGAGTGCAATCATTATTAGCTTCAATTGACGGGAGGGGAGGACATATCAAACTTTTTATACCATCATTTCACACGAATTCACCACCGCCATTCCTATTTCACCATCCTTTCGTTCGTTTCACCACCATTCGCATGCCTTCACTCGAAAAACTTACTCTAAACAGAAGCTGTTACTCAATTCCTTGACGGTGTATTTTACCGAGCTGGTAGCTATGGGAGGCTCTGTTATACAGTACGAACCCGCCACGACAGCCCTGCTAGAACACTATCCAGTAGCCTATCAAATTTTTCTGCAGGCAGGATGGCTCAGTTACTTTCAGAGACTCCGGGGTTTTGATCAACAACAGGTTATACAATTTGCTCAAAATCTCCAGGGACATCATTCAATTGTTCAAGGGGTTTGAATCTCAGTTATAGAAGAGGATATAGTGCAGGTTTTGGCTCTCCCTACCAATGGCACTCGCCTCTTCAGCCGCAAACATATCATCCTGAATGCCCAGTGGGAATTCCTCTCACCAGAGGAACAAATTGAATTTAAAGGTTGGGGTGTCCGACTTAGCTTGTTGCCGCCCCCATGGCCAGAAGTTGCAAAATTCGTCAAACACTACCTTACCTGCGAAGGCCGATACCAGGTAGTCTACCAGCACAATTTTCTTCTGTTGTCTCATTTACGGCATAATAGATTGGTGAATATCCCTTATTATCTACTCGGTTGTCTCAAAAATATGTCGCACTACAGTAAAAAGGCTAAAGACCCCGCCCTTTCACTCACCCATCACCGTCTCGTCCAACTTATTATCCAAAAGAGTTTTGACCAACAAAACCTTCCACTAAACAACCCTCCTATAGATCCCCAGGAAGCCGCTGAAATTCCTGAAAATCTTCAGGAACAACAACCACAAAACCCCCCAGAATCTCCAGAAATACCTAACAGTCCGCCTACAGAACCATTTAGTCCAATCAACCCCCCTACCATACCAAGCCCTCCCCACACCTTACCAGAATCATCCACTCCTGCCCTTCATATTCTTAGCGATGATTCTGAGCCAGACAATTCTCCCTACCCCATCATTGAGGAAAAACCCCTGCGAAAACGAAAGCAATTTCCTTTCTTTCCGCCCTTTTTACAAAGAAAACGAACAAGGGCCTCAACAAGGGAAACTGCTGCTATCACTACCATAAACCCCCAACCCATCTTACTAATACCCCATACACCTCCAACCTCCCAAATGCCGGAATCTTTGCCTATTCATCCCACGGGCACTGAAACACAAGAACCAGATGCCCAGGGTGTTGCGACATCATCTGTTTCAAATCAAGTAGCTGAAACACAAGAACCAGCTACCCATTCAGTAGCTGAAACACAAGAACTAGCTACCCATTACGTAGCTGAAACACAAGAACCAGCTACCCATTCAGTAGCTGAAACATAAGAACTAGCTACTCATTCAGTAGTTGAAACACAAGAACCATCTACTCATTCAGTGGCTGAAACACAAGAACCAGCCATAACTGTCACACAAGAACCAACTACAGCTGAAACACAAGAACCAGCTATTGATATTGACACTGAGATACAGGAATCAGAGGTCCAGGGTGTCGCAACACTACTTTCCTTACATCAATAAGATGAAACACAAGAAGCAACTGTTGATCCTGTAGCTGCTCCACAAGAACCAGCTAGTGCGAATGTGACTGCTACACAAGAACTATTCACTCCTCAACCAGAACCAACAATGGCCTCTGTTTTACAAGAAAATGAGTTCCTAAAGTCTAAACTAGAAGCCTACAAGCAAGATCTAGCCATGGCAAAGGAAGCCTATGAAAAGTAACTTAATTTGTACACCCTAGCTCGCACAACGGCCATGTCAGAAGGAACTACAACAGAGAATCCATATAGAGAATATATGTGCTTCCAATGTGGGGATATTTACTATCAAGCAGGCTACAAAGTAATTCAAATCCCAATGCTAGGATCTCCCCCTACTCCTTCAAATTTTGCAGTCAAGGAAGAAGAACCTGTTGTTACACAAAAACCAGCTATAGCTGTCACACAAGAACCAATAGGACCTCCCAAGATTAAGACTGAGCCCTGTCCTGCAACAAATGTCAAATTTCAAACCCCTGCTTTTGTTAACAAAGCCGTACAAATAGTTCCTATTAAGGAATCTGCCCCTCCCAGCCAGATCAATATCCACACTTTTGTGGAACAATCTACTCAGACCTTACCTCACCCCACTACTTACAATGCTGAAACACAAACTCAACAATGGGATGAGAAGGCATTAATACAGAAATGGAAGAACGAGTATGCTGCTACACAGGCCAAAATCCTGCAAGAGCACAGACAAATCTGGATAAATCATACCTATTCAAATTGGGAAGCTTTAGAGCAGACACGCCAGGAGGCTCGTGCCCTTAAGAAACAGAACAAAGAGTTGAAAGGCAGATTGGCCCTGGTATTTGACTTGGCACAAAAGCTATTGGCTACAAGGAAATCATCCTGCAATTACTCCTTGTTCCTTATGGAACGACTTACATGGTTTCATATCAAATCAATCACAGAAGGCATACCCCATGCAGTACTACACCCAGCATATTTTGTCAAAACCTTTGCAGAAGCCTCTACTAGGGATCAGCACCTCCTCTGTGAGGCATATTTTCATAATGAGGCCATCCCCGAGAACAGGCAGCTGAACCTTAATCCTCTTGTCAGGGACATCCAAATTCGAACATTCACCTCCTTTCTCCACAATCAGATTTTGTGGAAGGATGACTTCTTGGCTGCCAAGCACAATGAAGATAACTGCCTTCTCTAGATAAGACCAGAACCACAGAATGCAACCACCTTTGTCACAGAATATTATCAGTTCTTAAAGAAACCAGGGATGACTGAACATGTTCAGTAACTACAATCAACAGTGCTTCAGGATTGTCAGCACTTCATCAGATCCACAGAGATTGTTTCCCTCCAGGAAAACAACTTGTTTTGGCAGCAATCCACTGAGAAAATACAGGAACACAATCCTTTTAGCCCTACTAACCTCGAGATAGCAATCTCCAGGGTACCTAACTACATCCAGTGTGTTCAACAATGTGCTGAAAGCTGGATAGGGTACCGGTTTTATTTTCCTATCCTCTGGTTTCCAATAGAGAGATATCAAATCCATTATAAGTTGCCTAAGAAGATAGAGATAGTAGCTTGGCAAAGGTCACAACGTGTCCAAGGGTTCAGAGCGCCAACAGACAGTACCTCCCATAGCTACTGCTTGAGTAACTTGCACGCTCAGAGTCGGTATTCAGACTCTGATTCAGAGTGAAGTTGCCTGAGGACATGCAACATTTTAAGTTCGGGGGGATGTTAGGACCACACAATGTACCTTTTTACCCATACTTTTTTCCACTATGACACTCTTGTTCACTCACATTTAAACTCACATTATCACTTTATCCTATCTTTCCAAAGGTATACAACGTATCTTCTCTTTACTATACATTTAATCTGTTTTGCATATAATTTTACATCACTCTCGTACTTAACTATTGATTAGAAATGTATAAGTGATGAAATAGTTCAAACTGCAGATTAGCATTTGAGGCCTGTTGCTGAAACACCAACTCACAAAAGCTGTTACATAGTCCATGGTCGACGATGCTGAAACACAGAAGCTGTACATAGTCCATGGTCGACGATGCTGAAACACAGAAGTTGTTACACAGTCCATGGTCGACGATGCTGAAACACAGAAGCTATTACACAGTCCATGGTTGACGATGCTGAAACACAGGAGCTGTTACACAGTCCATGGTCAACGATGCTGAGGAATTTTTTACACAGTCCATGGCCGACGATGCTGAAACACAGAAACTGTTACACAGTCCATGGTCAACGATGTTGAGGAAGATGTTACACAGTCCATGGTCGACGATGCTGAAACACAGAAGATGCTACACAGTCCACGGTCAACGATGTTGAAACACAGAGGAAGTCGTTACATAGTCCGCGGTCAACAGCAACTCACACAGATTGACTACAACAGTTGCACCGTGAGTCAAGCACCAACCATCGTTGTTGCCTGAGAAGTGTTGAAACAGTCAGAACGCAAATCCCATGGCTGGAACAACCCGTGATTTGCGATGCCGAAACAACATACAATAGCAGTAACAAGAAAGAGCTATTACTCCAGCCGTAACAGCAATACCTCACTCAGCACTCGTAATAGCATTCTGTTGTGGGAGACTAGGATATCCTATTCCGGTTTAGAAAGTCGATCTGACTAAGAATAGGACTCAGATATACACCTGTAATTTTTTATCAATTGTATCGAAGGGATTCCCTCTTTAAATAAGGGGAAATCATCATTCGAGAGGATCTCCAATTTTTGGGTAATAATAAAGCTTTACAAAGAAGGACGTACTTCATTTTCAAATTGTAATATGATACATTGATAGATGAATAAAAGACTATTTTGAGCATCCTTTTCTAGCCTCTTTGTTCCAGGGGAATCTTGTGAGAAGGGAGGGCCCACCTTCTTCACAAGATTCACCCGTTAGTTTTATAGTGTGTTAGTGTGATCTTTGTTTATGCCTTGATTAATTTATGTCTTGCTGAAACACTACTTTAATGAATTATGTTTTGTTGAAACACTACTAAACTCTGTTTTGTTAAGAACTTTGTTTTACTGAATGTTACATTGTTCTCATGAAGTTCACGCTTGAGTAACTGTTAATCATTTTAGTTAGCAATCTTGTGTGATGAATTTATGAAAGCTTTCTAATAAGAGACTGGTGCTGAAGGTTCCTACTTTGGGAAGGAAATAGGGTCTTGTTCTCTGTTAGAATTAGTTAGCCTTCAATTATTTCCATAAGTGTGTTAATCAGAGATTGGTGCTGAAGGTTCCTGCTTTGGGAAGGAAATAGGGTCTTGTTCTCTGTTAGAATTAGTTAGACTTCAATTATTTCCATAAGTGTGCTAATCAGAGACTGGTGTTGAAGGTTCCTTCTTTGGGAAGGAAATAGGGTCCTGCTCTCTGTTAGGATTAGTTGGCTTTCAATTATTTCCATAAGTGTGCTAATCAAAGACTGGTGCTGAAGGTTCCTTCTTTGGGAAGGAAATAGGGTCATGTTATCTGTTAGGAGTTAGATAGCCTTCAGTGTTCATTATTTCAGTTAAGCAATAAGTTCATGAAGTGTGATGATCGGAAACAGGTGCTGAAGATTCCTGCTTTGGGAATAGGGTCATGTTCTCTGGTTACAGAATAGTTGGTCTTTTCTGTTGCAGTATCTTGTGTTATTTTAATGTAATCCAGGATTCTTCAATTAATCATTTCTTTAAACTTTGAGCTCTGCAATAGGTAGATTTCTTTTCTGTAATTCAAGTTAGAACTTCAGTTCATTCAAGGCAAGTGTGATTAATATAGTTTCCTTTACTACAACTCTAGGTTGCTTTTGAAATTGAGCATATATAATGTGTGGTTACCTTTGAAATAAACAGACTTCCCTGGGTTGACAATTTATGTAGCACTTGATTGTTTAAATTAAATAAGCAATTATAGTGACCAACAATAGATATTACTCCAACCAACAAAAATGGAACCCCAATGTGCATCAGAAAGATACGCCTAGTGGAGCAGAGGGAGGAGAACGAGGTCAGGATGGATGGCGATGAAGAGCACCCCATTAACCTGAACTTGCACAGGACCAACCTTGGTCAAGGTTCTTAATGTAGGAGCTAACCCCACTATGCTTATGTTGTATTTTTTTTCGTTATGCTATCATTTTTCAAACTGGATTCCAGAGGTTTGGGTTGGTTTCCCATGGTGGTGGCCCAGGCCTCCCCTGCTATATTAGACATCACTCCCCTGGGACCCTAGATCTAGTTTCCGTTTTGGCAGATCATGGGAGTCCCAGTAGCTATTTTGTATTATAATTTCCTTCAGTAATATAGATTTTTACACTCATTTACAAAAAAAAAAAAGTATTTGCATGAGATTTCACCACAGGATGAAATATTCAAGGGAGCAAGGTCATATGAGAAAGTATTGGACATATTCCAAACCTTGTCACCAGATCAACAAGCCAACTTCTTCAATTTCCAAAGGCACAGACAAAATAGCTTGCCTAAGGTATTATAGGGGGAGTCGGTAGCCCCTTCATCTACAAAGGAGATTGTACCTCCTAGTTTTGAGACAGGGAGCTCTGGAGGAAAGGAACCTAAGGAAAATCCAAAAGAAACTGAAGTCTCGATCAAAAAATTGGAAGCTTCAGTATCAACTCCACTAGGCCCATAAGCAAAGGCTCATCTCGAAGCCTTTCTGAAACACAACATATACATCGCCATCTACGCCAAATAAATCAGTTACCAACACAACAGAGCAACAATTGTCCATAGAGATAGGCAACCCCATTATTTCATTAACACCATTGCAGTCAAGTTGCAAAAATCCCAGTTCTGAAATCATCTTAATAGATGATCTTACTTCGATTTTAGCCGAAGAAATGCCTCCTTCAGACTTCTTTTTTAGCAAGAAGAGGAGGTCCATAGTTAAACAATAAACGCATCATAAATATGTTGCAATAGTCAAAAACCAAAGAATGATGTATGATGGATGGGGCCTATATGATTCAGAATTCACTAAAGAAATGGCAGGTTCATTAGGTCCCTTTGCCACAACCAATCAATGGTCAGTAGAAAATCTAGCTGAGCAGCTGAAACAGAGAAACCTGTTGCTTGGAAAATTGAAAGAACAAATAATGACTATGGAACAGGATGTGATAAATAAGACGAACAAAGAGTTTGAAAAAGTCATATCCTATGACAGACATCAGATCCAAAAGATGAAAGCTAACCTTGATGATCTCTATCAAAATTCACAGGATAACAGAGGATTGGTCACTCAACAAGAAGAATTAATCAAGAAATCACAAGCCAAGATAGACTTGATTGAAGGTACAACAATAGATATGGCACCTTTCTAGGCTCAAGCACTGGAAGTACATGAAAAGCTAGAATCAACCCAACAATATATCTTTACAAAAGTAGAAGCCATCCAAAATTGTTACCAAGTAGTAGATATTTCCCTGAAGAACATCTATATTAAAGAAAGAGAACCTCTCTAAGCTCAGGCTAAATTTCAAGAAGATATATTACTGGTACCAAAAGATGATATATCATAATTTCCTCGACTGTCTCTTTCTGAGCAAACCAGAGGCGACATAATTTTGAAGGCCTGAGAAACAAATCTAGCCGAAAGAAAAATATTGGCCAGAGAGGTAAAGGAAGCTTGTCTAGAACCATTATCTTCACTGGACAAAGGTCTACTTGATGTTGAATGAAATACTATCTCTGAAGCCCTGGGACAAATTGACATAGCAAAGAACCAATATAATTCCAGGACAAGCAAAGAAGAAACCCTGATGACCATCCAGAAAATGAATCAAATTGATATTCTCCAAATAAATAAATGGATAGTAATCCCAAGCTTATAGTTACAGGCCACATTTCTAGGAGAAAAAAAGATACAGGAAAATTTGCCTCGGGTAGAAAGGAAGCTATACACTTTTGAGGAAAATGAAGCAACTGAACCTTCTGGGTTGGTGGCAAATTTAGTGAGTAGATGCATCCAATGTGTCGAATATGGAAAAGCAAGCACATCTAGAAGCAAGTAAGAAAACATGCAAATACTACTCATATAGGTGAAGATCGTGTGCCAGCAGTCTCCAGGATAAAGGATGAGGAGAAGAAACTTCTCTGCCAACAAACAAAGAGACACAGGATAAGGCTAATGGAAATTTTCAGTTTTTACATGTTGTAATCTTATTCAAAAATATTTACTATTTTTAAACTATGAGAAATCCAATCGTTTGGGTGTTGTGACAATTTTTTATAAAGGCATAGATTGAAGATCTATTGAGGTCTACTTCTGGTTGATTGTAATAGAGAAAACTCTCCTTATAGAGTATTAATACAAGTGTAGACAAAGATTCCAATTTTTGTTCAATTTGGGTTATGTGTTTATTTTGTTTTCCATTTCTCAACATTTCTTTATGTATTCCTTGATAAATGTTTGATTTCAATTTAGTACAAATACTACTGTAATCTTATTGTATCAGTGATTTATTAAGTAATCATCTTTTCCTTTGCATTTACTGTGAGTAAATCAAGACCTACTTGCTATGTGGGTTACTGTATTTTATGCTTTATTCAAGGTTACACTATCTATTTTATTCTATTGCGACAAAGTGAGACTCTTCTCTAATTGATGCCTTGCTTTGTTTTACAGTTTTGTATCTTTCTCTCACACCATTCAATATTACAATTTTGAATCAGACACAAAATATAGCCTCTGTGCTGCCATACTGTTAATTTCATTAAGGAATTTTTGTCATATAACTAAGGTAGAAAAAGCACTTTAAAAACGCACTCTCTTAAACTTTTATGATGCCTGACATTATTCTTTGAGCCTTAAGTTTAATCTCGAGATCAACAACTTCCATAATATTTGCAGGATGTATTAATAAAACCTCATGTTTAATGTCTTCTTTTAATCCACCCATGTAAGCTTCCAACAAATGTTCATCACTTATGTCATCCACCCTTATGGACAATACTTTAAATTATGAATTATAATCTTCAATATCACCTAAGTTATTGAATCTTGTCAATTGACTGAAGTAGTTATATTCCCAAACTTTCCCATATTATTCTTCTAAGTCTCTTGTAAATAAACCCTAAGTATAATGATAAAAAAAGGTGCTTCCTTTTAACTACCCATTGATACCATTGATATAGTTTTATCTCAAAGTTCAAAGTTTCTATTTGAATCCTTTTTTTATCATCCATAATATTGCATAGTTAAATATATCACTCTATTTGGTTCACCTAGGTAAATACCTTTGTTCCATCAAAATTCTTTAATTCAATTTTGGGAAAGTTGAATTTAGGACCCCCACCATAATTAAATCCATTATTAGAGTTAAATCCACTTGAAAATTTCTTGCTTATCGACAAGTTGTTGAACATGAATACTACCTTTATTTTCTTTATTCCCTTGCATTTTGATATCTCCTTTATGGAGTCTCTCATATAGAGCATGAAAGATCATGGAAGACATTGAATTTTGCAATTCCTACGTGGAATTTTATATTTCTTATTTATTTTCATCCATCTTCATTTTTATGTCATTCTTATTTTCATCCATCTTATTTTCCATTTTATCCATATTTATTTTCATCTCTTCCTTATTTTCAGTGATCTTCATTTCCATTTGTTCCTTATTTTTAGTGATATTCTTGTCCGTCTAGTGATAAATCTCTTCGATTTCATATTGAATCATGGTTGATATATCTATAGGTTTATTTAGTGAAGTAAATTTTTGAGGATCCTTTGGTGCCATGTGAGAAAATGATAATTCTCCTCTTTTTCTTCTTTGTCACAAATTTTGAATCATCAAAAACATATCTTCCAATAAAAAGTTATTCCAATTGTAAGTTATGTGCCTTTCAAATTGTTACATACCTTTCAAACCCTCAATCTATGATATGTCTTCTCTACAATTCCACAGGTATGACCAAAATTTGATGTTCCAAGTGAAAGTTATGGTAACTTTCTCAAACCTTGTTGATTTTTGAACTGTTCTAGAGAGAGAACTTATACAAAATTCCACGTGTCCAATATTTAATACCTAATTCTAAAAATTGTACCTGAATTACTACGCACATTCCTGTTTCAAATACAATTGTTCTCACTAAATTTGGGTCCCCGTTGAAGAAGATATGATTGTTTTACCCGAAACACCTATTTGAGACTAGTAATAGTTCTAGTAAAAAATCGTATCTTCCACAAGGTATATCTCCAAACTTATAATGATCCAAAATACAAAATATGTACCAATGGTACCTTGATATGTATTATAGAAAACCTCCAAGTTTATTTATCTGAATAGTCCTAGAAAAAAAATTATAGCAAAAATCCCAAGATGAATCATTTAAAATTGAATTTAGGATGAGTAAAAAATCCTATCTTCCATAGGTTGTATCTATGAAAGTATAGTGACAATGAAGCTAAAATTTGTACCAAAGATAACTTCATATGTATTATAAATAACCTCCAATTTTTTCTATCTTAATTGACCTGGAAAAAATTTATAGTGAAAATGCTAAGATGACTTGCTTATAGAAGAAAACCTTAGGATCATTGCTCTGATACCAAATGTTATGATCCAACGACTTAAAAATGATAAAAAGTCAATGATTATAGTCTACTTCAAGGGGGAAACCTACGTTTACAATATATCCAACTCAGAATACAATATGAGATGAGGTAAGATGATCCTACCACTAGGTCTCCTTGATATATATATATAGGAGATAATTGGTACAATTATAATGAAAGGCTGCAATGAAGGGTTCTAGGCAACATACAAATATAACACTAGAAATGTAATAATTCAATATCTAGGGATTAATAAGGGGTTTTTATACATAACATGGGGATTTGTATGGGGATTTTTCTAGGGATTAACAATGGAATATGGACAGCTCTACATCAGGAGGGACACTAGTATTAGAGTATACCAACATCTTCCATACAATGTGCTCAAAGTTGGGTATTCAATATATTGAGAGACACCTGGTTCTGAAGTATTGCAATGGTCTACATAGGTACATCCAAATAGAGATGGATTTCTTGTACATCTCCTCATTTGGATCCACCTATTTATATGTTGTCAAAATAGAGTATAAATTTAAGCAACAAAGTACGCGAGAGTTTGGGTTCAAAAATACACCACAAGAGAAGAATGGCGAAGGAAACCCTAACTCACAGAAGAAATGATTGTTATAGCGTCGACTGCCACTTTTGAAGAATTGAAAATATTTTCGTCCTAATAACTATCCTATTTATAGAATATTGTTCTTCGTACCTCCTTGAGACCTTCCAAAAAACCTTTTTTTGGAATATGTATGTTCTCTCATAGTTATGGAACTCACATACATGTGGGCCACTAAAGGGACAATCGTGTACATGTCAAAAAATGATTTTATATATATATATATATATATATATAAATGTTGATTTATGGGTTTGGTTAGTTTCCTAACTCCTTTTACACATACTCAACCGTATATAACCAACTAGAGACCACATAAAATGAGCATTTGTCTAAGGATAAATGTAATGATAAGTAATGATTCTTTGCACACATTAAGAAAACATTTGTTTGGCTAATCGCACCAAGTATGTAAACCATTATGCATCCCTATTGTTGTTAGTCTGACCTAGAAACCCTTGCTTACAGCCCCCTTTTTTGATCACCAACTTAACTTGCCAAGAGTTTCTCTTTACATTCTCTTTGGGCTTGTGGTAGATCTGAAGTCAATACCATCTTGTATAGCAGGAGAAAGAGTAGAGGAAATTGGTGTCTCTCTCAAAAGGGTAGAGTCACACAAGACAGGTATAATATTGTAACCACCTTAACTACTAAATAAATAGAGAAACTTTTTCCTTCTAAATATGTTGTATTTGTAACGTTTTTTTTGCAATCGTTTCATATATATCGCGATAGTTGTTGAGATTTTACTGTTATATTTCATTAGAGTAACATGTATTTATTAGTATAACTACGTATATGTATAGTATTTCACCTTTAAGGTTCTTGCAAGTTACAGAGAAGCTATTGGAAAGGAACGAAGAGACTGCGGTGATCAGCAACGACATCAACTGTAGGACTCCGGGTGAGTCAATATTTCCCTTCTTCTCCATAGTTATTTATTTATTTTGAAATTAGTTATTGTATCTTTGTTGCATGTTTTTTTTTGGGAATTTTTTTTATTATGGTCATTGGTACGCTATAGTATAGCCCACTACTATAGGGGATTTCCCCAGAAAGAAAAACGGGTGACTATACTAGGGAATTTTTTTCCCTAGTGGGTTTGTTTTTGGATTTTTTGTTGTGTTTTCTTGGGGTTTTTATTTTGTTTTGTTTTAGACTCTTGTTTGATACTTAGTTTAGTGACCTACAATTATTAGAGTCTTTCCCTTTTTTATTTGAGCCATTTATGTTTCCTCTTTTCTTCTCTTTTTGAATTTATTTGGGTATATACACGTGTTGTAGTTCTTACAGTCACGTACATATATGCACCCTTCAGTTTAGTCAGTCGCGTGTATGCAGGTTGACTTATGCACATGTGCATACATATTCTTAGGAGTGATTTTTTATAATATTTTCTGGTTTGAGGGTGTTTAGCCAGGTGTCTAGGGTCTCTTCTGAAACTTTAAGACTCTGTTTATGTTGCTTGTTGAGTCCTGTAGTATTTTATTTTGATTCTTATAAATAAAAATAAGTTTATTTGATGCATCTATAATTTTGAGTCATTATTGGATTTGCTTTAATTGGTTTCCATTATTTTTCGGCTTTCTTGTTATCTCTCTGTTGCATTTTTTGTTTTGGGATTTAGACCTAATTTTTCCAAGTTTTTCTAATTGTATGTTCTCCTTCCTTTGACAACAGACATGTACATATGCTACCTTTATATAGGATTTAAGTGTGTACATACACACAAGTGTTGTTTCATATACACACACTATAGAAGGCTAAAGTGTGTATATACGCTCTCTGTAGAAGGAAAATGCACATATAGATCTCATATGGACTCCCCACAGTGATCTATGGAGCATAAATAAGCTTATATATGTGACCTATAGTGGAGAGAGTCACATACACCTCCATAAAATGGACTTTTTTGCTTGATTTCCATCCTTTTTTAGCCTTGTTTTGGCTTTTTGGGGGTCCTTTTTGGGGATTTTGGTCTCGAAATTTTTTATGGCCTATAGGAAGTTAGTAATGAATTAAATTTGAATGGAAAAAACAATTTTTTTAGCCATATTTTCCTCCCTTTTATCCCTTGGATTGCATCACTATAAGACTAGTCTTGCTTAAAGGATCTTGGTTTCGTGGTCGTTGTTGTGGTCATTTTTGAAACTTGAGTTTGTATTTTAGTTCAAGACTTTTATTTTTTGTTTTCCTTGGATTTTTAAAATATAAAACCACAAAAAATTATTTATTTTAGCATCTTTTATTTAGTTTTTATTTGGTGGAAAGAAGAAGAAAGTGAAAAAACCTAGTTTGTTGCTAGTTAGGTTTCTTTCTTTCTGTTGCATTGTTTTGCTTCATATTTGAAAAAGAAAAATATATTACCATACGATTATGTTTTCTTCTCATATTGAAATCATTTCAAAGGAAAATTAACAAATAAAATCCTTGTGTTTTCTTCTTTTTCTTTTCTCAAAGGGTTGCATTGTGCATTTTTCATTAGAAAGAGAAAATATTGCATTTCAAGGTTTGAAATATTGTTCATGCATTTTTCTTTTTTGAAAATATTTTTCATTGAATAATTGATGTAAAGTTTTATTTTCCAGTGTTCTTATAAGTTTCATTTTTTCAAGAGTCTAAAAAAACATCAGTTTCACTTATGTATCCTTTGAGTAAAAAAAAACTGCTAAAATGAACGCTAAACTTAAAATTTACTAGACTTTGTTTCTAGGGTTCATAAAAACGTTTAGGGTTAGGGCCTTAGATTAGGATTGGAGAGATAACTCTCCAAGATCAGTAAAAAAACATAGGAGTCTAATATAGGGAGAATCAAAATCCAATTTTCATATAAGTATAGCCGGAAGCCTCCTCTAACAAAGGAGTTAAACACTAGGTCATGTAAGGAAGATTCGAGGAGATCACCCCTCCAAGGATTGACTAAGAATTATGGAGAGATCATATTTTGGGGGTTTCATTAGTTCCCATACCTCCATAAGATGTGGAAATTTTGAGGATTCTTTCTTTGTTACCCTTCCCATACGTTCAATCATGAATTTCAATTGTACCCCCCACACAATGACTACAAGTTTGTATCCATAGTTTCTCTTCATAGGTATCTCAGAGGTGACTGTAGAGGGTTTCACATGGTACCTGAGGTAGATGTCGTATCACTCTATCAGTACCCCTCGAGGTTTCCCTATGAAACAAGGGTTACTTTCACCAGGTAGGGCTGGTAAGTGGAGGTCAGGGTAACTGCTTCTCACTCTGTTTTTCATTGGTATCATGAATTGATCAACCTGTGCCATTTTTCGAAAGGCCCCTTTCCAATTTTTCATTTCTTTGGAATCAAGACATTATTCGCCTATGATGAAGCTTTGGATTTTTTTTTTATTTGTGATGTTTCTCTTAGGATTTTTTAGTGGAGTGTTGCTTTGTATGGTTGGCCTTAGGTTGTGTCTATATTAAGGCTTTTGGATCATTGATTCAAGGTGGTCGACCAACTATTCCACTAGTCAGGAAGGACCTATGGTATTTCTCTTGAAAGAATGGAGGTGCCTCCTAGAAGGCATGGGTTTTTATACCCCTAGTTCACAAGATTCAGTGTGTGAGACTTTTTCAAATGTGAAAAATACAACAAGGGATAGACTTATGCATAAGAATGGCATGGATAAGGTTCTTGAGGACACCAACTAAGGGACCCCTACCCAAGGGGATCCGTGTGCTTTTCCTTTCTTTGAAAATGTTGGTGCCCCCTTGAAGGATACTTTGAACATTTCTTGGTTGAATGTAGGACTATCGATTTGGTTGTGGACCACTATGAATGTGATGAATGCTCTTGATGTTTCTTAGATAATAACCTTATCTCATGGGTATCGAATGGATGTTTATCCTTTATCTTCTTCATCTGTGAAGTATACTTTTCCTCGTTCTACCTATTCTAGTGAAATTATAGCTACTAGTTACCATAAGTATAAATGAATAAAAATAGGAAGAGTAATAAGAAAAAGTCACCAACCTCTATTAGTCATGTTGGAGATGTGCCACCAGCCTCTGTGAGTCATGTTGGTGCAAAAAGATCCAGTCATTGTAGGTCATACTGGCATTAAGCAACCACCCTCTACAAGTCATGCTAGGAGTGAAAGTCCAGTTACTACAAGTCATACTAGAAATAGTTCACCAACCTCTCCAATTCATGCTAGGAGTGCATTACAATCCCCTACAAGTCATGTTGGGAGACCAAGTTCAATCACTACAAGGCATACTGGCATTAGTTCACCAACCTCTATGAGTCATGTTGGAGATATGTCAACAACCTCTACAAGTCATGTAGGAGACATGATACCAACCTATGAAATTCATGCTCGTAGAAAAAGTCCAATCTCTGTGAGTCATACTAGCATGAAGTCACCAACCTTTGCAAGTCATGTTGGAGAATCGAAACCAACCTCTGCTAGTCATGTTGTAGATCAACAATCAGTTGTTTCAATTCATTTTAGGGTAAGGGCCCAATCCCTAAAAGTCATAATGGAGTATAGTTATCAGCCTCTGCAAGTCATGTTGGGAGCACGAAACCAACCTCTGCTAGTCATGTCGGAGTTATGTCAACAACCTATGCAAGTCATGTTGAATACAAGCATCCATCTGTTGCAATTTATGCTAGGGGAATCGATAATGTTAAGAATCCTAGACGAATAGAATGTACGCCCAATTTCCCTTGTAATATTTGCAAGGGAGATCACCTTACTCATATGTTCCATGGTATTCCATAGGTACCTAGACTGTAGTCCTTGTCTGAAGGCCCTTCTATTTCTGAGTCATCTTCAATTTCCCAACAACCTATTCAACCATTAGTTGATGAAGTTGTCAAGCCGATGCAATCTTCAACTAATCCCACTCTTCTTTTGTAGGGTGATGTGTCTGTTGACCATGTTGTCTTACAACCTATTCAATCATTGGTTGATAAAGTGATCACGATGGTGCAATCTTTAGCCAATCCCACTCTTCTCTTGGAGAGTGATGAGTCTACCAAAGTGGTCACGCCAATGCAATCTTGGATGTTGAATTTCCTTCGGATGAGGATTTCCTTGAAGCTATCATTATGGATTTTCAACCTCTTCCTGAAATGGAAGCTTTACAGATTGGTTACCAAAGAAGATCTTGTCTTGTGCCTAGCAATGGGATTTTTAATGTACCTAGCCTCCAACTAAGTAACATTATGGGTGGAATACACATTAGAACATAATATTTACTCCTAATTAATTTAATGTAGCATACCATCTACACATCACACACAATTTAACCATGTTGATTGATGCCATAGTTATAAATGCATCTAAAAACCTATATTAAACATGAATTCAACTTATCAAGAAAACATCAAACACACAACATTCATATAAACCATTTACATCATGGAATATCAAAATAAACACAATAGAGAACTTATCTATTAATAGATAACCAACTGGTTTCATACGAAGGATGAACCTCCTATCCATAGGAATTACTGTTTATTTTCTCTCAACAACAATCCACCACTGATATGAGGCTACGAGTCCACAAGGAGATCCATCCCTCTAGCTATCCACTCTCCACACACAACACCCAAAAACCTGGGTTCTGTGTTGTCCCCCACAACCTTCACAACCCTAGGAATGGGATCCCTCTTCACTTCACATAGTCCCTCAGAATTTTCCAATTCCCTCCAGGGCTCTAGTGCATTTGATTTATCAAGAATCCTCCCAGCTACTCCTTGATTGCTCACAACAGCCCTCACAAGACTCTTGAATCATTTTCTCAACATAAAAATACTTCAAAGGATTACAAACTGATTTACAGGAACACATGCCTCTTTCTCAACATGAAACACAACCCAAAAAAGGTTTCCTTCAAGCCCAATATGGTTGGTGCTCTCCCCAACAATCCTCTCCTATTTTACTGTTTAAAATCTACAAGTAAAACTTCTCTCCATGCAAAAACGTGACTGTCCAAAAATTTCCTCCTTGGCCATACAAATTTCCTCTAATTATTTGCTTGCTTGAATTGAATTACACTCTTTCCCGATATGATTGTACTCATTCCCATGCTATCAAAAAATATGGGATGCGACTACTCACACCCACCCTCTTACATGAATTAAATGATTGTCTTTAGGAACACTCAACAACAAATATAAGTTTATACACAATGATAATATAATTCAGGAATGTGGATTGGATTAATACCCATGAATAAATCCCCCTTGGACCCCTCTCTTTTGTGGAATAATATCCCCCCCATCATTCTTCACCCTTCTTTTATCACAACTAGCAATTACTATTTTGACTAATTATTTCAATGCACATAATATACCATTTGGCCCTCGGCCATATTAAACCAATACAGGCTCTTCACCCCAACACATCAGCTTACCAGCCTAAATCATATTTATACAATTACATTCTAATTCATGGGGATTAAAACTGGGGATGTTACATTCCCCTCCCCCTTTTTTTTCACTGTCCTCAATGCATAACACCCTTCTAGTGTACATTAATTTTACAATTATGGCTCCCTATCCATTAATCAACATATAGGTTCTCTAGACAAGATCACACATGAATTCCCACCTAAAAAACATTACATAGGCTCTTTGGCCCAAAATCATAGATACATAAGCCCCCTGACCCAAAAATATATACATACATAGGAAATCCAACCCAAAAACCATAGATACTTAGGCTCCTTGGACAAAACCATGTAATCTAATTTCACAATTCATTGTTTTGGTAGCAATTCCAACGAATGATATTTCATTTTTCACAGCAAACACTGCCTTTCTCTGGCTCTAGATGCAATATTCTTCACTCTTTGTCGGTTCCCACAAAATTTCAAACCAACAAAATATTATTCCCCTCAACTTTCACGACCCAAGGAAGTGTACCCCTTCTCTGCACTGCAGTCCTTTAGGTTGTACCACTTCCCTTCCAGGGTTCAAGTACAAGGTTGGATAGGAAGTCTCTGAGTTGTATCTCCAGGAACTCCAACTGCAATATATTTTTTAATTTATTGATTCCCACAACAATTCCAACCAACAAACTATCATTCCCCTCAACCTGCACAAACAAAGGAAGTGTACTTGTTCTCTACACTTAAGTCCTTCAGGATATATCACTTCCTTTCCAGGGTTCCAGTACAAGGTTAGACATGAAGTCTCTAAATTGTGGCTCCAGGAACTCCAACTACAATATCTTTTGTACTTTATTTATTCCCACAACACTTCCAACCAATAAACTCTCATTCCCCTCAACTTTCACAACCCAAGGAAGTGTACCCCTTCTTTGCACTGCAGTCCTTCAGGCTATACCACTTCCTTTCCAATGTTCTAGTACAAGTTCAAACAAGAATTCTTTGAGTTGTGGCTCCAGGAAATCCAGCTATGATAATGGAATCTCTAACTTTCAAATAGTTGCAATTGTGTCTCCTACACAATATATTAACACATCTTTGGAGGAATGAAAATAAAAAAACATGACATACAATTGTGTTGGTACAGAGGCAGACCCAGGGTTCAACGCTTACAACAACGCACCAACAAAACCCTAACTACCGGCCCTTTCGACAACACCTTCGAAGCAAATGAAGTCTCACCCGAGGTAGAGGCAGGGGTGGTTGCAGTACTCAAGTGTCTACAACCTTATATGGGACACAGATCTATGATTATAAATCTTAATATAACACTTAGCACTACTGGTTATTTATTATGAAATCAATAACCACTTCATTGGTATAACAGAGCTTCATAGCATTCACTATGAACTAGAATATTCAAGCACTTAGCATCAACAGGTTATTCAGATCTAACAGATCAAGCACTTAGCATATACACATGGATCATATCTAACATTCTACACACCATAAGCATTGAGCATAAGCATATATATCAGATCTATCTACTCATCTTAAAGAACTTAGCATATAATCACATCAATGCATCAGAACAAGGCATAAAGCAGACAACACCGTATTTACGTGGTTCACCCCCACCCTGGGGCTACTTCCACCAACTCTTCTTTATTATCATCAGCCAATAGTTTACAAGAATAGAGCCTTAGAAACCCTTACTTCGCACAAGACATAAGACCTGCACAGCTCGCTAGATTCTTCTTCCTTTCCTTACAACACAAAGCCTTCTATATCCTCACACAGGGACTTTTGCTAAGCTCTGCAAGTCTATACAGAATGTGAAAAACCTTTGATCACACAGATCCTATCTTGGCACTTAGCCTATATCACATAGATACAATATTAGACTACTACTACTTTCTTGCCTATCCTTTTATTTATACATACAAAAGCGGCCTAAGCATGGGTAAACCCATGGGACAACATCCCTTTCCCATTACATATTCCCAAAACCAAAAAAGGGACCCAAAAGTGGGTCGAGATTCCGCAACCTCCGCTTCGTCTGGCGCTCCATATTCGACAGGTTGTCGAAGTCCCAAAAATGGTCAACATGACCAAGATTATTCCAAAACTTGGTCAAGGGCCAACAGGGCCCAAACACTCACCTGTCACTCGTCCCGAGTCACTCTAGTCTGAGCAATTCTGCCTCGAACACCTCGAGCTTGGCTCAACCTACTTTGACCTAATGCAATGCTACGACCTCTTGCTCAATGAAATCATGGATCACTGCATCGTTCACTGGCCCTTCTAGACATTGTTTTGTTGTGATGACGACATGTTCTAGCTCGGTTCTGTGGCTTTCAACTTCGATGAACAGTTTGCATGCCTTCTCTTGCACTGGTTGAATTCATTGAGAGACTTCCATCACTTTACATTGAACTGTGTGGATATGTTGTTGGGCCATGCGTTGTTCTTGAAACCTCTTCATTCTTTCAACTGGTGTTAAGGCCTTCAACTGTGCCTGTAGTGTATTTGCATGATGATTTTCTTCCTGGAGTTGCGGCTCCAATGCCTGTAACTTTAGACTCTTCGTGAGGTTTTCATACGTCTGAGCGCTCATGGAGCTCAGTTTCTTGCATTCCAAGGCAAGGGATTTTAATATGCCAACTGCGCTCCAGGAAGTTGCCTCCCTTAGGTCTCTTATTTCTTGAGGGGTCTCGAGTATAGTAAGAAGTTCCAGATCTGCGATGCATTGTTGAAGTTGTTGGATTACTTCTTCAAGTTGCACCACCTGTTGTGGGACTCGTTCCTCAGTTTTTACTTCTATGACTGTCATAGAGCGAAGTACGTTGTGAACCCTTTCCTGTACTTCAAATTTCTCTACGAGCAACTGTTCTTTGTTTTTCTGTAGCGCTGCTTTCTCTTCATCCCATTATGCTTGCAGAGTGAGCTTTCCCTTTTCTGCGGTACTTCTTTTGTCCTCAAGGTCTTTCCATACTTTCATTGTCTCTTCTTGAGCTTATCGAAGGAGAGCTTCGACTGTGTCAACAATCCAGTGTAGTTGGGTTGGATCATCACCTAACTCTGGTGTTCCTGATGGCAGGGGCGCAGTGGAAATTGCACGGATAGAATGTATTGCTTGTTGTACTCCTTGAAGCTCATCCTTGATACAACTAAGTACCTCCTCTTGATTGTCCTCCTTCTTTTTTTCTATCTCTATCGAAGCATCATTCAGTGCAGCGACGATGAAGTCGAAGTCATTCGGGGTGAGGACAGTCTTGAAGTTGGTTCTGGTCAAGTACTTATGAGGGGTGAGCATGCTGTAAACTTTCCTATCTCCAAGGTTGAAGTCACTAAAATTCAATGCTACGAGCTTATCCTAGTCGGCACGAACTACGCACACCCCTTTTGGAAGGTACGCAATGATCAGATCATATTCAAAACCTTAGGGTACACTGTCACGATTTATGGTACCTCTTAGAGGGGGTAGATAGGCAGGCAGGATGTTCAAAATCAGCTTGGTGTTGGCGAGGTAATATCTGTGCTTAGTTCACTTCTCATATACCTGTCGGGATGGTACGGCTCAAGCCGTGGATGGAGAGGCCACCAATCCTCTTGTGGATGATGCTTTTACTCCTATGGATAACCCTCACTCTAACATGATTCTCTTAGTCCTTAACTCGAGGAGAACTTTTGTTATTGATTCTTCGGTACCGGTAATCTCGTTGGACATACATTCTTAGGATAAAATAATCGGGGTCATGATGGTATTGGACACTACACTAGATTGAACAATAAGAGCACAATGAGCACTGTATGCAATTTCTAATCTGTGGGCTTCAAATTCTCAGTTGGAAAAAGTGTTCTTCATGCATGGCGCAACGAGATAAATAGGCAATCTTGGTAATGGTTTACTTGCAACGGTTATGAACCTCATTAACTCTTGTTATATCTATAATGGTGTAGTCCAACGGTCTAGTGGTGAGATATAAATGTTTTTTCAGCTATTTGGGGCATCAGTCGAACGAATATATTGGCTTCCAACGGCTATATTTCTTTGCCATGGTGAAGTGGCATATTTTGTTGTTCTGATATCTCAGGGAAGCTCCAATTCTACAAAGTTTCTTTCTGCGAGGTACCCTATGGAACCTGCTACAACTTCTCGATCTTAGCCTTCTTCTTACTTAGATTCCTAGCCTTCTTCCCCGTGAGCTTCTTCTCGGTGGTTCTTTTCCCATTCTGATTCTTATTTTCCTTGGTCATAGGCACTTTGCACTGCTGAGATTCTCTCCTAGGATTCAGGTGTGTCACTTCTTCTTTATCTGGGTTAGAAATTTCATCCTTCTGTATGTCTTCTGATGTTCTTATAGCTTCGACATCTAGGCTTCTAGTGTCAGATAGCTTCGATCTGTTCTCCTGTTCTTCAATCAATTGTGCAATCTTTCAGGTCATGAAATCCTTTAACTCTTGTCTCTTCTATTCTAAGATTTCTTCTTCTTCCTTCTTTCTAGCTTGATCTCTATCAATCCAAGGTTTTCCTAGTAACATGGTAAATGGGGCACTGTCTTCAATGAATTTAATAATCTCAAAATATTCCTTTGTCGAATTTCCATTGACTGTCATAGGTATATGAGCGAGTTTTCCACATAACATCATCATATTTCCTCTGAATAGTCCTATTCCTCCTAATGAAGGGATCATAGTAAGCTTCCCTATAGCTTCCCAAGTTCTTTTTGGCATAATATTTACTCGTGTCTCTTCATCAAGGACACAGTCAATGTCGAAGTCCCCTATTCTTCCTTCAATGCATTCTTTTTCTTTGAAAATCTCTGATAATATCACATGTCGGTGGTCGTTCAGGGTCTCTTTCATTTGTATCAATACTTTCTCTAATTCTTGTTGGGGTTCTGCCATAATCTAGGTCTCTAGATCGGCCTTAAGGTTTTCCTGATTCAGATTCATTCCGTCAAGCCTAGCGATCATTCTAGGGCAGTCCAATACTTCATGGTCCATAGATTTGCAACAAATACAACTAGATCTTCTTCCAGGGAATTCCTTAGCAAGATGTACAGGTATTCTACAACTGTAACAGAGGGTCACTCCTCTCTTTATTTTAAACAATCCCCAACTTCTTCTATACTATGCACTAGGATCATAGGAGTTAATCTGCAACAAATTATTTCTAGGATCCTGCATCCATTTGTTAGGCCAAACATTCTTTCTATGCATAGGTATAACATATCTATCACTACTCTTTTCAAATCTACTCATATCAAGCCTTATTTCATCTATCAGTGCCCTAGTTTTCAAACTAGGATGGATTCTATTAAACATACCTAGATCCATACTTTTAGAAACAAAACTTTTCACTTATCTTACTTCTATAGAGAACAAAGCCTCCAGATCTAAAACTTTTAACTATTCTTACCTTTATCAGAGCATAGAGCTTACATATCTTACCTCTTTTAGTCAAGAATTCCCACTTTTACCTTTCTTAGAGCACAAAGCATTCAGATCTCATTTCTTTTCTTTAGATCCAACCTCTCTTCCTTAGATCGGGTCTCTTTCTTTCAGATCAGGCCTCTCTCTTTTAGATCGGGCCTCTCTCTTTCAGCATAGAGCTTTATAAATCGGCAGAATACTGTGCACTAGGGCATAGGTCTTCACACAAGACTTTCAGGTCAACCTTTTTGCAAAAATCTTCTTCTTCTCAATTCCCAGCAATCACGGTCTCAAGTCCTGGCAACAAAACCATTTGTTGGCACAGGGGCAAACCCGAGGTTCAATGCTTACAACAATGCACCAACAAAACCCTAACTATCGGCCCTTTTGGAAACAACTGTGAAGTAGATGAAGTCTCACCCGAGGTAGAGGCAGGGGTGGTTGCAGGACTCAAGTGTATGCAACCTTAGCTGGGACACAAATATGTGATTATAACTCTTAATATAGCACTTAGCACTGTTGGTTTTTTATTATGAAATCAATAACCACTTCGTTGGTATAACAGAGCTTCACAACATTCACTATGAACTATAATATTCAAGCACTTAGCATCAACAGGTTATTAATATCTAACAGATCAAGCACTTAGCATATACACATGGATCATATCTAACATTCTACACACCATAAGCATTGAACATAAGCATATATATTAGATCTATCTACTCATCTTAAAGCACTTAGCATATAATCACATCAATGCATCAGAACAAGGCACAAAGAAGACAACACCGTATTTACGTGGTTCACCCCCACCCTGGGGATGCGTCCACCAACTCTTCTTTATTATCGTCGGCCAATCGGTTACAAGAACAGAGCCTTATAATCCCTTACTCCGCACAGGATAAAAGATATGTGCATCTCGCTAGATCCTTCTTCCTTTCCTTACAGCACAAAACCTTCTATATCCTCACACGGGGACTTGAGCTAAGCTCTGGAAGTCTATACAGAATGCACAAAACCTTTGATCACACAGATTCCATCTTGGCACTTAGCCTATATCACATAGATATAATATTCGAATACTACTACTTTCTTGCCTATCCTTCTATTTATACATACAAAAGCGGCCTAAGCGTGGGTAAACCCACAGGCCAACATCCATTTCCCATTACATATTCCCAAAACCCAAAAAGGGACCCAAAAGTGGGCCGACATTCCATAACCTCCGCTTCGTTTGGTGCTCCATCTTCAACAGGCTGTCGAAGTCCCAAAAATGGTCAACATGACCAAGATTATCCCAAAATTTGGTCAAGGGCCAACAAATTGCATGAAACTACCACTAACAATCAAAACATAACACAATCAACTTAACCATATGTAGTGACGAATACACGGACACACCAAAGCATCCAGTCCCATAAAAACATAGATGCAGAGACATCATTCAGGAACAAGAAGTAATAAGAAATAAGGGAAAACTTAAAAGACACTAAACAACAATCAACCCATCCTTCAACATAATTAACACTGTTACCCCCAATTTCTAGGGATAACTAAGGAGATCTTGTCTCTAGGCCCTTAGATTCTAGACATGGAGTACCAAGAGACAGATGACTAAATTTTAACACAAGGATCTGCAGACTGCTTGTTAAAAATTAGAAAGAAATTGAGGTTTTCCCTCAATTGCATTATGGTGTAAATCATGTGGCATTCTGCCTATGATTTCCACAGGGAAAACAAAAATATTGGAGGCCTAAGAAGCTCAAGCACCCTCTCTCCACCTATCACATATCCCTTCCCGATACCTCCTCTCACCTCTCGACACTTGTCCCACTCACATTCCAATCTCCCTTACACATCACGTCCTCCCCGCATATCACACCTCCCTTGTTCCTCTACCACCTTTTCCTTTCCCTTGCTACCACAACCTCGTCCCAGCCTCCGCTCCCCCCAATAACTTCCTTCCACATGGTCGTCACTCACTTGTTGGGCCATGCAAGTTTTCTCCAAGCACCTCTCTCCACATCACCCTTGCGCATACACTATCATATTTCCACCTACAAAGATCGCATTGGTCACAGACAAAGACCATTCATGGCCTCGAGGCGTCACGATGGACTAACAGAAGTCATTGGCACCATCTGAGAAAAGTTATGGATGTCAGGACCAGTCCTAATCCTAATGAAGAGAGTTATTGAATATTGTGGGAAACATTTGAGACCTCGCCTCATCCCATAAATGGAAAACATTGCAGAGAGAATCCATGAAGGCGCACTTACGATCGGAAGCTTCCTTATGGGAAATTTTTCTTGTAAAGAACATAACTATGTCTGGCTCGCATCTGACATCATAAGGTCTGCACAACCTAACAGAGTGGGCGTCGACTGAAGACTTTGAAGGAAGTGATTTGATCACATTCCTATTGGTTGCAACATTTTAAAATATATATGGGCAGTTTCGATATTTTGTTAAGGTCGAATGGTTGAGCTATGCTCCTTTCTATTGTAATATTTTTATTGAGAACAACTGGTTCTCTGGTTATGTATTTTTTTTTGAGACATTTTGATTAATCTAAGTCATATTTCTTACTCCATCTTATTCTCCTCTGATACTAAGAGATTTCATGTTTGATTGATTCACATGGATTGTTGTAACTGTGGTATGATAAATGTTTGATTATAGTACTGTTATGATCTCTTTCAACTTCCTTGAAATTTGAATCCAAGAAGACCTTGTGTTTAAGTTTTTCCTCCTTAGGCTGCTGGAAAATATGATGTTTATAGCAGAACTCTACACCTTTCTCACTAAATCTTCCTCCTACTCACCCTTACTGACTGAATTTGATCCAAGACCTCAATGGCTGGTGCATGATAGTCCATATTTCTAAGTTAGAACATTATTTTTCATTGAGTCTTCTCCATTTGACCACCTAAAACTCATTTACATTCACTGTAAAAATGATGGGTACTGGACTTACCTTCTATGCAATTTGAGGGTGACTTCTAGTGCTAACATTTCTGGTGTCGTTGTCAGGGAACAAATTGAAGACATTTCCCTGGGATAGAACAACAAAGAAGCTCTGATTTTGAAGGTGCATTAGATATCAGTACCATTGAAGATTGCAACTTGCACCTAGTGACTCCACTGTTTTAGTTCTGGCTCCTAAAGGTAGACATACAAGTTCCACTTCACTACTGTCTCTAGAAATGTCTGAAGCTGACCCAGAGGAAATTATCAGAAAGGGAAAGATCACACAAAAAGGTACCCCTACTGTTGTACCAAGTTTTTCTGATAATTTGCATAATCCCTCTTTACAAACTCCAGTAACTGTTTCTGATTCTCCTATTATACAAACTGTTGGAGTTTCAAGAAATTTAAGTTTTGGGAGTTTTCTTGTCAATTTTTCCCTTCATATTCTTGGTTTGGAAGGAGAGATATTTGACACCCCTTTCTCCCTCGAAGTTGTGAAGTGGAAGGAGAGAGATTTGACCTTAGAAGACTTTCCTACTTCTCCTCATATTAGAGTTGTTGCAATTGCAGAAGGGGAGACTTATGTTCCCTCAAGCCCCTTGTCTTCACCTCCCAGGAACATTGTCCCAGTTTCACATAGCCCAACTCCATCCCCTTCGAGTTCTCCTCCAGTTCACATAGAAATGGCAGGAGCTAATCCCCCCAGAACTAGAATGGAAGCTATAGTAGCTGCTAGGTATGCCCCTCTTTTCCTTCCACGTCCTCTGAATGATCTGCCAACGGATGGCTACCTTAAGCAGTTTCCCAAGTTAATAGGCGAGGGAGACATAACTGCAAAGGAACACCTTGAATCCTTTTACAGTTTTATAGATTGTCATGTCATCATGGATGAAGATGTATGGATGAGGATTCTTTTTCATAGCATTGAGGGTGAGGCTAGGAAGTGGTTTAGGGCCTTTCCTCCTAGATCTATTGATGGGATTGAATTCCTAGATGAAGCCTTCCTAAAGAATTGGGGGGATAGAAAGGATTTCCTTTACTATATTATAGATTTTGGATCATTGAAGAAAAAGGAAGGGGAATTTGTTTCTGACTTCTCAAAGATATTTAATAAAATGTATAGAAAAATTCCCACTAAGGTTAAACCTATAGAAACCTCTGCAAAGATTACTTATTCTAGTTCTTTGGACCCTGATTTCCGCCTCATGTTAAGAGAAAGGAGAGCTACCTCCTTGGCTCATATGAAATATG
Organism: Picea engelmannii; assembly: GCA_009831015.1. Lineage (NCBI taxonomy): Eukaryota > Viridiplantae > Streptophyta > Pinopsida > Pinales > Pinaceae > Picea > Picea engelmannii. The sequence continues at coordinate 166,629 of ML816565.1, forward strand.
CATCCATTGAAGTAGAATCCAATATTATGGTAGTTGATGAGCTTAGGAGTAAGACTGATAGGGACAGAAGAAGGGGAAGGTCTAAAACTTCAACCTCTTCCTCTG